>CANYBF011192483.1:0-17990 GCA_948192965.1 Dalechampia spathulata | reverse complement strand
CCTTTTTGTTCTGGTAATTTGCATTCATTTCTTCTACCGTCCAATCATCTCTATCTTTAAGTGAGACAATGCCATCAATTGTGATTGTGGGAGGTGAGTACTCTTTCCTCAGTAAATTGTACAACTCAATTCTGCTGCTATCCAAGAATACTTCCATTCGATGCTTCCAATACAGATAATCCATCCCATCGAAGTATGGGGGTCTTATATATGATTGACTCTCAATGGTTTCCATAGGATCTTTAGCTCAAGAATTTTACTTCTTCCAACAATGAGCACCAAATTCTCTGATACCAAATGAAATTCCTTCTACGGATGGTAACATGTGCGATTTATAGTTGTTCAGCCAAACTCTTGCCTACATCCACTTTCTCCTAAGTCTCGACTTAGAGTTCCACTAAAATCAATTAATTACAATCAACAACGATTCCCAAATGAATCCAATACCCTAGTGTTTTCAAGGCTTACACTCAAACCTTTACAATATCAATCTCACAATCTGCTCAAATACAAATTAATCCCCAAGGATTAATCACATACCAATCCCTAAAATAATAAAACCTAATATCTAGGTTATAGGAATACAAACAAGAAAGTATTTGAGGAATACAAGCAAAAACTTACTTGAAACAGATGAATCTTTGCTCAAGGAAAATAGCTCTGCAAAGTTTTTAATGTTAGCAAATGAAAGTAATGAAAATTCTATAAAAAACTAGCCATTTGACAGACTTAAAAGTTTATTTTATAAGTCACATACGACCATACTATTTTCATACGCTCGTACGGATTCAAATATATCCGCTAGAAAAAGAGAGGGAAAGGTAGTACGGTCGTACCATCACTTGGTACGCCCGTACCAAACCAAGTTTCCTGATAAAGCTATTTTCCTGTGAGTTCGCGTACGGCCGTACTACCCAATGGTATGCCCGTACCAAAACAGGTTTCCTAATAAACCATTTTTCTACGAGTTTGCGTACGACCGTACCACCCAATGGTACGCCCGTACCAAACTCAATACAACAGTTCTAACTAGGTATGGCCAGCCGTATGGCCGTACCACTCAACTACAATATTTGGTATGCTCGTACCAAAACTCGTACGCCCGTACCAACACATAAAACACTATGAAAAATTGCAAATAACTTAAATTGACTCACATGTGACTCAATCATCAAAACCTAAGGTCTAACACAGCAAAAACTCTGTTGAATTTTTGAAAACTCTATTTTTTCTTCTAAATTGTCCATTTTACACTATTTTTCAATATGTCAGCTCTCGAGTCTCGTGGTGGCTATTCGTCTCAAGGACGTAGAGTCAAATGCACCATTGCTGCAGGCTCTGGCCCTAGAGGCACTACCCATGCTTCTACAATTAGGACTTCTATTCTGAGTAAGAAAATATTTTCTCACTCTTGTTTTACGTGTCATCCTACTATCCGTCAGATCGGATTAGAGGATGACGTTCTGCGATATTTGGTTAATGTAAGTTGGTCAAATTTTGCTTTCTTAGATAACCACTTTATTCAGTCTATAGCTTTAGAGTTCTTACAGACTTTCTCTTTGTCTACTTCTTTTTCTTGCACCTTTAGACTATTTCGCAGGCCCTGTACTCTTTCTCTTACAGAGTTTGATGGTATTTTTGACTTCCATACTGACGACATTTCTAATGCCAAATCTACAGTATTTAACCACAATGACTTTTGGAGGGAGATCGCACTTGATACTCTTTTCTGTCCCTTGAGGCTTAAAGCTTCCTGTCTTAAGTCCCCCTCTATATACTACTGTCATAGACTGATCTCCTATCTTATTTTTAGGAGATCCAAGTCTAATGACACCATTATAGGCCTTGACCTTATCTTTCTTTACTCTATGATCATAGGTACCCCCATTCAGTCTAGGCACTGGCTTTAAACCTCTTTCTATAAAGTTGGTGTCCAGAAGTAGCTTGATAGGGCTATTCTGTTCAATCCCATCATTCATTACATTTGGCACCAGTTGTATGCCTTTTCGGTTTCTCCACCCACTCCTGGACCAAAAGGTCCTAATCTTGATTTATCATTCATAGAGCACTCTATGCTCCTTGAGCATGATACTGATGGTGAGTTTCATACTCACTCTGACTATATCGGATAATGATTGGAGCATCTTTGGTCATTAGGTCTTTCTAATGATACGGTCACTTTATTTGGACGGAGTGCGGTTGCTGTATGTCAACACATACAGTTGCCACTTCTAAATGACACACTTGCAGAGTGGCTTGACCCGTCTGATCCCTCTGATACTGATGCCACATGCTAGGTGACTATGAGCCGAAAATGACAACATCATTTCCAGGGTGGATCTTCCTCATCTACTGTTGTTCCCTATCCACCTGCTCTAGCTGCTACTTCCACTCCTGCTCGAGCTGCTGCTGCATCCATTGATTTTATCTCTTAGCAGCTTACTATTATCATCAGTCGTCTTGTTTGGTTAGATGCTTTTAAATGACGCTTTGACCAGATTGATTAGCAGCTTACTCATATTCGTCAACATGTTGATTCTATAGATCAACGCTATGATTAGCATACTGCAGAGTTCCATGAGTTTCAGACAACTACAGCTGACACTCTACATACCATCAATCTGATGCTAGACCTATTTATTGTTCCTCCACCGAGTCCACCTCCTCCTCAGGACCTACAATGATTATTTCGATGTTGTCAAAAGGGGAGATGTTTTAGAGTTGTCTAGTAGAGTTAGAGGTCTAGTTTTAGATTTTTGTTATCTAATTTCTAGATTTTTATTTAATTTTGATTTTTTTAATTATGTCATTTTTATTTCTGCTCTAATCATTGTTATTGTTGCTTTAATCAGTGTATTGGATATTTTTGAGTTTATATGACATATGATATTTATTCAGTTCATTATCCTATCTTATTTATTCTTATTGTTGTTTATTATCATTTGCTCTGATTATGACTGATTTGGATAATGCTATGATCATATGATTCTGTTTATGTTCTGATCATATGTTATGCAATTTGCTTCGATCTTTGTGTTTTTCTCCTTTCCTTTGTGCTTGATTGATTACTTGATATTTCATGGCATAAATTCTTAAACAAATGGGGAGATTTCTAAAATTTTTCAAATCTAAATTTTTTTTAAGTATATTTTTCCGAATTGAACTTAAATTGATTGCCAACATCAAAAAAGGGGAGATTGTTAGACCCATGATTTTGATGTGTGTATTTTGTATGAGTCAATTTAAGTTATTTGCAATTTAAAATCACTTTTCTGATTTGGTATGGGCGTACCAATTTTGGTACGAGCGTACCATTTGTACTGTGTGATTTTATCATTTACTTAAAGCTTGGTACGAGTGTACCAATTGATGGTAGGAGTGTACCGTTGCTCGCAGGAAATTTTATGTATCAGGAAATTCCTCTTGGTACAGGCATACCAATGGGTGGTATGACAGTACCGTTGCTTGCAGGAATTTTGTGTATTAGTAACATTGATTTGGTACGAGAGTGCCATTGCTTGGTACAGGCATACCAAACTTACCAAGTTTTGTTAAATTGATGTTTTTAAATTAGTACAGGCGTACCATATCTGGTACGGCTATACGTGACTTTTCAAAAAGGCTTTACACCCTTTTTAACAATTTTATTTTGAATATACATATTGCATATTTCATATATAACTGCTAGTTTTGTAGATCAAAGTTTCCTTTGAGCTTCAATCTTCAATTACAAGTAAGTTTACTTGTTGTAATGTGATTCTAGCATTGTAAACTCTCTTATATTGTATTCCCACAACCTAAGAGTTAGGTTTTGTAATTATGGGTTGGTGTGAGATTAATGCGTGGGACATTAAGTTGTAATTGAGAGTTTATTTGTTGTGAGTTTACTATTGTTGTAAAGGTTTGAGTGTGAGCCTGAAAACACTAGGGTTAAGATTCATTTTAAGGAATCCTTTGTTGTATTGATTGTGAATTATGATTAGTGGAACCCTAAGTTGAGAACTTAGAAGAGGTGGACGTAGGCAAAGAGTTAGTGCCAAACCACTATAAAGTGCATGTTACCATTTCCGTTGGGATTTCATTTAGTTAGGAGAGTTATTCCAGCTTTGATATCATCTGAAATGTTTGTTTTAATTTTCCATTCTATTATTTTATATTGCTTTACATATACATATATCTAATGTAACTTTTAGTATTTTACAGACAATATCCTAGAAATAAAAATGAGCTTACAAATATAAAATAATCCAAATATATTTAGCCTATATCATATGAGCTAAATATTATATTTTTAATTTATAGATTCTTCATTCTACATGATTGAAGTCTTTTTCTCTTCTAATTTGAGTGACTTTCCTCTCTTATTGCCCCTTTTTGACTAATCACCGACCATTGAATGGTGGTTACCCAACTTCTAATAATCTTAGCAGTTGTACATGCTTATCATATGTCGATTCAATATTTGAAGCTCCATTCATGCACCGGTATGTGGGAGTGGGTGTGACTTCTCATACTCTGATTACACTTCATCTATCTTCATTATCTACTTTTGTAGTTTTAGGTAAGTTTGTTTATGATTTTATTTTCCTTGTTTTTTCTTCAATATAAATACTTTATTGGCTTCCTACTATTAAAAAAAAAAGTGGTTGGAAGTAAATTTGATGTGATTTTGACACCAACAAAAATCAGTGATGATAAATTGTATGAAATTAATTATTATGATTGGAGCAAGGCTATTTAAAAATAATTACTTAATATAAAGTGAGATAACCACTTACTAACAATCCTTCATCATATAAGGAATCTAAAATTATTGAATCATATAAAGATAAAGAAAAATATCTATAGTGAAAACATGAAGATGCTCAATTATTTATTCAAATCCATAATTACATTACATCTAAGGTAATCAATATGATTAATCATTATGACATAATCAAAGAATTAATGGATTACCTTGAATTCTTGTATTCTAAAAAGGGCAACATTATATGTACTTATGATGTTTGTAAAGCCTTTTATCATGATGAAAAGTAAGATAAATTATTTACCACTTCATGTATTTCAAGAAGACTTATAAGGAATTTAAAACTTTAATGTCATTTAGTGTAGATGTGAAAGTTTGACATGCTAATCTCAAAAAAATGGTTATTATAAGTTTCTTAACTAGACTTCCCTTGAAATTTAATACTACTCAATCTTAAATTCTCTTTAGTTCTAAGATTCCTTCTTTACATGATATTTATTTGCGTCCTTCTCATAGGAGTAACCTTAGTTCCATAAACTCATCATAGTGCACGCATTAGTCATAAAAATAGAAATCAATATGGTCGACCATCTAGTAGACTTTAGGGGTAGCAATATCACTCGTGATAAAGATGTGATTGTTTGTTTCTATTGTTTTCAATATAAGCATATCAGATGGACTTGTTAAAAGTTACAACATTAATCACCTTAGAATTTCATAAGGATAAGACCTATTTTTACCCCTAAACTTTACTCCAAAGATCATATAAGCCCTTCATATTTTTGAGGCTTCAATTATTTCATTTTAATTATGTAATTTCATTTATGTTAGCCCTTTTAAAAATGGTGGAAAATTTAACCCCATTTATGATTATTGACTTATAAATTTTTTATTTCAAAATTCATTTATATGATGCCAACTCAATAAAAATAAGGGTTTAAAAGAAATTTTACACGCTAAATAACAACAACTATTATCCACAACATCAATAGTAAAAGGTTAAAGTCAAAATCCCTAATTATCTCCAGAAATCTTTTCATTTATTGAAAAATCTTAAATTCCTCTGAATTTACAAATGAAGCCAATAATTATCCCTACTTTTTTTAGTTGAAATTAAAGGTTAAAGTAAATTGCATGCTTGGAGGGAAAAGCTTTATCGTTGGGGAAAATGAGAATATTATACCAAGATTTGATGTTAAGCTATATGATTTATTTGTGAACCTAATGTTTTACTAAATACTTCTAAATCCTCAATTTCTGGGAAATAATTTTCATCTGATTCTAAGGTCATATCTCGCGATATTGTACTAATTATTTTGCATGTAGATTCTATACTTCTAAGTTGTTCTTATTTCACTTCCTTTTGACCAAATATGGAGGCTTGGTAAGGTTTAAAAATATGGGTTTTCAATTTTTTCTCAGTAAAATTTTCTTTTAACTTTACCTCCCTACTTATAATAGATTTTTCTATCATAGTTAATTATTTTCATATACTACAAAGATGAGCATTACAAAATTTCTTTTGTTCAAAAATTTTTATTTATGGATCATTTTCATTAATCACTTTGAATAGTGTTAATTTTATCTCATGTTCTCCAAAATGAAAAGAACTATTTGTTTTAGGTAGGTGCTCACTTTGTATTATTTTATCTTTTATATTGCACTTTATTTCCTTATTTCTAATGGTTATTGGATTTATATTTTTGATATAGATTTTTTTGTACCATCTAAAAAAATTAATTTTTATTTGGTTACTTTTTATAAACATAATGTATTCTTCTTTTAATTTACTAAGATCATCTTCTTTGCTAATTTTTACTAATTTTTTTCATTAAAAACAAATTCTTTAGTTATAACCTTTACTTCTCTATCTTGATTTATATTTATCATGCTTTCAATTATAGCTAAGGTGGTAGGTGATTCTAGTGATAAAGGGGTTTGTTGATTATATTGTCTTAATCTAAGGTTTAGATCTAAATGACCTAAATTATCGTATAAAGAATATGATATAGTTGAATTCTAATATATATTTTTTAATTTGTGGCTTGATTCTGATATATCTAAAATGGAATACCTAGGTTTGACTTTTGGTTTTGGCTCATTATAAAAAGTATACATTACTGATGGTAAGTATAAAGCTCTTCCTATGTCTATAGTTGAATTAGATGAGGATGTATCAAAACATCTTAAACTTATATTATGTATAATAAATTTTAATTTTACCTTTTCATCATCATATTACTTTATTCTACTTAGGTTTATGTTTGATTTTATTTTTTCAAGTTTGCGAGGGGGATTACTCCTTCAAGGATTCACTCTTCAAGCAAAAAGATATATATCTTGCCATAGTATAGTCCTACGAATAACTATGTTAGCTTTACTAAGATCTATTTATAAAAATTTTATTTTTTTAATTTTAGGTTGTATTTTATATTTTGTAGAAAAAGCATGCATATATTGATAGATAAATTATTTACCATATATATCAGGTAGTATATAGTGTAGGTGATACATTTATCTATCATATGTTTTATATAGTATATAAAGGTAAATATACGTATTTCCAAAATTGTATAATATTAAATCAAAAAATTGAATAATCTATTTTATAATAAAAATTATATTATTTGTTTAATTATTGAAATTTTGTTTTAAAATTTGTATTTTATTATTATTTTTTAAAATCTTTATATTTTTTATAAAGATTAATAAAATTTAATGATTGTGATGGTTGGTGGTCGATAATTGATGATAATTGGCAACCGGTAATAATGATCGATGGTGACAGCGACCAGTAACGGCAACCGACGACATTGACGATCGATAATGGTGACAATGATGATGATGGTGGTAGCTAGTGACGACATATAATGGTGATGATAATGATGATGATAATTGCAGTTAGTGTTTAAAATTTCAATTTAATAAATTATATTATTTAATTAATTTAATTTAGTTAAGGATAAAATTAGTATTTATTTTATTTATTGACTAGAATTAATACATATTTAATGAATTTAAATTTTATAACAATTTGTTAAATTTTAAAAAAATGAAGTAATTTTGTAAAAATCTCTTATATAAAACATGATTGCCCAACACATTATTTTGGAATTTTATTTTGGAATTTAGATTTACGGTTTTGATTACAATTATTAAGAAGCCTTTTCTTTTGGGGTAGATATTAGTAAGCTATTGATATGCCCACTTACCCTGTCGCCCCACCCGCTTTTATTTTTTCAACAAAAAATTTGATTAATGTATATCGAATATTTATAAAAATAATCATTTTATTTTATTTTGTTATGTTAATGTCTTGTATAGAACTTTATTAAAATTTAAAACGTCTATATTTGAAACTAAAAATTCACTATTTTTTATAAAATTTTCAATACAAAGCCATATTTTTTCCAAAATGAATACTGAAAATGTAGTAAATTAAATTTTTTTAAAATAAAAAATATATTGAATTGAAATAAAAAATATATTGAATTGAAGGTACAAGAAGCTGTTTCCTGAAGACGTGATCAATGTTGATCTCAGATCATGATTAAAATTGATTATGTTCTTATTACAAAGAAATCAAGAATATCTTATCTGTTTATTTACAATTACAATTTGCAGTTCTTGTAGATCTTTTTTTAGAAGAAAAACTTCAAAATAACTGTTGGGAAAATCTTGCTGGGGATGAGTTACCAACCGAGTCATAGAACACCATTGATGGTCAATAGCAATGCTAATAAGAGACCCATTACGGAGGTTTGCTTTCTTCCAGCCAATGAGCTTGGACTTTTCGCCGTTTCATGCTTTCCCAGATCAATCATGACCTCGAACCTGCAAGTATCCTGAGATGGATCCAGAGTTGTGAGAACTGTCAAGTTGTTAAATGAACATGTACCTTTCCTTTGATCCATTGTCTGATAATACGTGTTAAAAGCATAAGAAGCATTGCTTCTAGCATCCAGCTTTCCGCAGGAGGATCCATATCCGAGACTGGTGCAATCGGCGTAAGAACAGGCATAACTTAGGCTTTCAGGCAGATTTGGGTTCGTGAGACTGGCATCAGGTGATATTACGCACCAATTCCTGGGCAAATATTTCACACCTTTTGCTGGAACTAGAGTTTTCCCATTTCCCAGATTAAGCTGGTATTTGATGGTTCCGTCGAAGTGGAAGATCCCCCAGTGCCTCTCGAAATTTCCAGGCTGGACACTTTTGTGATCTTCATCCAGCAGTGAAAACAGGTAGATATCAGGTGGGGTTTTCCGTTTGGGGGTTCCCTGACCTTGAAGCATTCGACTGAGCAGGCCAAGATAGAATCTCTGGGCATACGCTGCATTGGCACTGGGATCGCCATCCGTTGGCCATCCAACCTCACCAATAATCACATTCAGGTTATGGAAACCATTCTTTTCAAGAGCTGAAATGAGGGTGTCAAAATTCGCCTCGAAGACATTGTTATAAAGGATAGAGCCATCGACAACAGGAGCAGCAGCTCCATTGAAGAAGGCATATTCTTTGGGGAAATTAGGATCAGCATTTAGACTAAGGAATGGATAGATGTTGATGGTAAGAGGAGCATTATTGTCACTGAGAAACTTGACAATAGAGACCATAAGATCATGGATATCAGATCGAAAATTACCACCAGAAGGCAGGCCAGAGTTGGTCTGATAAACATCTGCATTTAATGGTACTGTAACTTTCACTTGTCTTGCTAAGCCAGCCTTAATCAAAGCCGCTTGAATATTTTGGAGGGCAGGGAAGGTTGTCTGAAGATAAGTATCTTTGTAAGTCTTGAGGAAAGGTTCATTTCCCACAGCTACATACCTGACAAATAGCCAGAGCAGAGATCTTCAGCAAACGTTAGAAAAGAAAAAAACAATAAGGTTCGTTTGGGTTACCTGATGTCCACTCCAGACTTGGAGATGTACTCGGATACATTTTGTTGAACCCAGTTTATAGCAGCCTGGACATTACTAGCAAGTGGTGCCAAGAAATCATTTGGAATGCCAACCATGACCTGGATACCAGAATGGCCTAAAGCCCTAAGGGGCCCTGGTTCAGCTTCAAATAGCTTAACCTTGTCAAAACCATTGTCTCTCAGTAGCTGAACAACTATGTTAGGCTGTAAAGGGTGAGTGGTTTGTGTTCCCCAGTTGCATGCCAGCCCTGTCGCTCCCTCAATTAATCCATCACCACCAATTAAACACACCAACATTAATAACCGTAACATGCAGCCATGACCCATGTCTTTTTGTTTCCTTGGCTTCCTGTTCTATGAAAAATTGAAAGGTGCATTGGGTTTTATAAGTGAATCCAAGAAACTTCGAAAATGTTGTCGCCCTTTACGGTAAGGGAAGGCAAGAGATTATTGGTTACATGTGGATTCAACAAAGAACAAGATCCCAAGGAGAAACCCAGTTGAGTCAATCATTAAACTCTTTTAGAAATCTATATTCGTGAAGAATCTGTACGTTAAGCAAGGAATGGAGTAATGCATGTCATGTGTATGTTACTCATCATTTAAAGTAGCTTTCTTCCAAGCTAGGATATCTGTCTATTCTGTCAAGGATTCTTTTCTAAATGTCTTCTTAATTCCAACTTTCTTACTCGAATAGCTTTTCCCTTGCTTGATTTATTTATTTATTTATTATATTTGTTTGATCAAATATATATTTCATCTCAAAATTTCTGAATTATACTTTTTAGATTTTAATATGTACTTTCAAGGTTATATTCAATATATCATATTTGCATTTATTATTAAAGATAAAATACACATAATTGTATATTTAATACATTTGTATGTCAGAAATGAATGTATTGCTCCATATTATCTTCAGCGATCATTTTAATAAATAAAATAATTTACAAATTTCATAAAATAATAAATGTAATTAAAAAATGAAATAATTAACAAAATATTGATTCTTCAAATTTCCATAGTTAAGATGAGTCTTCTTTTATTACAAAAATATTAATAAAATTTAGATATTCAATTTTAAAATTTCAAATTTTATGGATTTTCTAAAACAGATTATCTTTTTTAAGAATACACCAAAATGGATTCAAATATATTTCTGAAGTAAAAAACTAGAATAAATCCGATTCAAAAATATATATAATTTGAAGTTTTTTTTATTAATTTGTTTTTATTTGAAGCAGTCAAATTCAAAATGGGGTGTTTTTTTTTTGTTTTAAAAAATAATAATAAAGGTCGTATTATTTAGTTTGTAGTGTAGTGTGTAGGCTTAGTAGCCAAGTCTCAGAGAAGAGTGTAATAGAAGAGTCGGCCACAGCAAAATCAAGAGGAGTCTCACCTTTGAGCGTAATATAATGAATGAATCGCCAAAATCCAGTTTTCCTCGCAGATTATGGTAATAGATTTGTGGGTTTTGTGTTTTCTCTATTAACTTGACCGTCTTTGCTTCTATCTCTCTCTTCCCTGTCCATTTTGCTGCGGTTTTTTTTTTTGTTTTCTTGAAGTGGAAAAGGCAAAAAAGCAAATTTTATCAATGCTGTCGTTTTAGAGTTGGAGCTAGAGATGCTTTGTCTAAAAGCAGAAGTCCTTGATGACCACGATGATTCTATTAGCAATAGCACAAATGCTTGTACTAGTACTACGAATAATGGTAGTACTGCTGGCTATGGCTTTGTTTTTCCATTAAATTTGTGAGTATTTTTATAATGCTTTCACTGTTTTTTTTTTTCGTTTCTTTTTTTAATTTTTTGGTTGGTGGGTTAAAAGTTTGATTTTTGTATGTGTTGATTGTTTGAGTTGATTTTTTCTTTTTTGGTTTTCGCAGAGGAAGTTCAATTCATAAGTATTTATGGAAGACTGGTAGAGTGGTGTCTAGTCGATCTATTTCTTCTTCTGGAGATGGGCCTCTTTCAATTTCTGATCTGGAAGTAAGTCACTATTCCTTCTGTTTTTTTGTGTTTTGTTGATCTTGCATTGCTCTTGCAACAACTTCATTCTCTCAATGGTTTGCTGGAACTTGCTCCAGCAGTAAAATGATGTGATGAAATTTTTACACCCGCAAATGCCATCTGAAATTGATCGTAATGTGGCCATTGATGGCCATTTTTGGCCCTTAGTTCTGTAATTGGAAAGGTCAATACTTTTCCCCGATTTTCTGAATTCCTTGTGCAATCTGGGATTTAGCAGAATAGCTGCTAAGAAAGTAATTCAGCTCGTTTGTTTAATTGGATTTGCCTTTTCCTTATTTGCAAGTAAAAGAAACTTTGAATCACATTGTCATTAGGATCCTAAACTCCTGGGAAAAAGAAGTGGACAATTGAAGGGCGGTGATATGTCTGTTTACAGATACCAACTTGAGGAAGATGTAAGCTGATTTGGATATCTTTTCCTAATTACTTTTGACTTTGCATTAACTAAATCATCTTTATTGGATATATTTCAGGTCAAAAAGTTGCAACAGCAATTACAAGAAGAGGTTGACATGCGTCTAGCTCTAGCAAATGCTGTTGAACACTCTGATTCATCCTTCTCCAGTTCACCTTTGCAGCTTCCCGATAAGGTTGATATCCATAGATTTATTTTCATCATTTATGATTATCTTCTTCATGACTTACACATCTATGTTCCTCATCTCTAGCCTCGTGATGTTGGATAGCAGGCCCAGGAGCTTTTGGATAGCATTGCTGTTTTGGAGATCACTGTATCTAAGCTTGAACAAGAATTAGTTGCCTTGCAATATGCGCTTAGTCAGGAGAGAAATGAGCGCCGTCTTGCTGAGTACCGTTTAAGGCATTCTACCTGCCATCCATATTCATCAATGGACTCCTCCCAGGCATGTTTAACGGAAACGTATCCTATTGTTCTGGTTTTCTTTAATTTTCTGTTTGATCGAAGATGCAGTTTGCATCTTCTTTCTTATGAAGTAAACATAACATTGGAGCATTAGTCTTCTGACATGAAAGTAGGTAAAGTAGCAGGAGAATTTGATACTAAAGCGTTGTTGCAGATGAGGAGACCTTGCAGCGAAGACAAAGTAGATGAGAAAGTGGATGATGACCCCTCCTGGACAAATGTAAATGACGAACCAAATAAGGATCATTTTGTGGAAAAACTATGGCGTCATCCTAATAAGCTCTCTGAAGAAATGGTTTTATGCATGAGCGATATTTTTATCTTCTTAGCAGATTCCTCCAATCTCTCTTCTTCTGAGTTTACAGTTGAAACATCTTCACCTGAGGGGCACGTTTCTTGCTCTTCATTGGCATCTTTCCCTGATTTGCCAATGAATTCTTTTACGAAGAGTTCTGCAATTGAAACTGGACATGGTTTTGAATTATCTGCAAGACGCTGCAAGTTCGATCCATATAATGTTCTTGGCAAGGTAGATTGGGCAGAATGCATTGGAGCTTACAGTTCAGCAGTTGAAGTCTTGGGGTTGTGTATTGGGAAGAAAGAACTTGAATATGCATCTGGAGCTCTCAAAAGATTCAGGTTTTCTTCTCAAGTGTTATTTCAACCATGTTATCTAAATCCCTTCGTTCTTGCCCCTTGCATGCATTATGAATTTTTTCTGCTGTTCTCCTTTGACCCGGAACTGCACAGATTCTTGCTCTTGGGAGTCTGGGTTTGCAAAAGCTTCTGGTATCATGAAGCATGCAAAAGTACTTGCTAAAAGATCGTTGAACTTGTTTGAATTGTATAAAATGGTTTTGTAGCCTTCCCCCCTTAAAGCATGGCAGTTGTTTCATAAAAGTTATTTTGCTTCTGAAAATCTATAGTCACACTTATTCGGTTGAGATTGCTGACTTATTTTTTGTTTTAAACTTTTTTTGATTGTTCTGTTTTTGTGCTCCATAGGTTACTTGTTGAGCAGTTAGCTGAGGTAGATGCAGCAAGCTTGAGTTGCACCGAAAAGATGGCGTTTTGGATAAATGTTTATAATGCTTTAATCATGCATGTAATTCCCTTTTTACACTTTATCCAATCATTCTCCGATATACGTATTATCATTTATCTCAGCACATTTGTTCATCCATAGCCATAGTAAAGAAATTCCCTTTCGTGCATCTCTCTTCATCTCTACTTGCTTTTCTCAGGCATTTCTAGCATACGGGGTTCCAAGAAGTGAGATAAAATTATTTTCATTAATGCACAAGGTTTGGTTTTGATGTCTTTTTAACTCCAGGAGTTTGTTTCCTCTTCAATCGTAGGTCCTGTTTATGACAATAAAAGGCTTATCCGCGTGCAGGTTGCTTACACAATTGGAGGACGCTCATTCACTGCTGCTGACATTGAATTCGGAATCTTGAAGATGAAACCCCCGGCCCATCGCCCCCAAATAGTACGTTACATGCATATCTTTTCTTGCACCTATTGTAAAAAGTAGCTTTTGAAGTTGATGCACGAGGCATGCTAATTTATTGTTCTAATTTGATAAATCAAAGACTTGCTGCTGCCATATTACCAACAATTAACAACATTTGCATTTTAGTTCAATCTTAAGCATTCTCTGCCAAGTGAATGCTCATCTCTGTGTGCGTAAAGGGACCTGAACATTCAATTTATAGGTTCCACAGAATGAGTTGTGGTTATTGAAAATGTATAGATGGTGTTGTAATCTAACAGCCATAGATTTCATATCAGGCCTTGCTACTGGCTCTGCAGAAATTTAAGGTAACTGAGGAGCCGGCATTTTCAATTGATCAACATGAGGCTCTCTTGGCTTTTGCCTTAAGTTGTGGGATGCATTCTTCACCAGCAGTGAGTACTTTTTGCTCGTGTTTATTTCTTTTTCTGTCTAGATGAGGCAAATTTGTCATCAGAATTGCAACTAATTTACATATTCAGAAGTTGAATGGAATGTTCAACATAAAAATAGCCATGACTATGCACTGCTCCCCTCCATTGGATGAATATTATTTGCTTATTCGCATACTCCTTGCTTTTCCATGGTTAGGTACGAATCTTCAGACCGGAAAACATGGAAGATTCACTTAAAACGTCATTGAAGGATTATGTGCAAGCATCCGTCGGTATAAGCAGAAAGGGTAAGATCCTGGTGCCGAAGTTGCTCTACTGTTTTGCCAACGGCATGGTGGACGACTTGCAGCTTCCCGAGTGGATTTGCCAGTTTCTCTCCCAAGAGCAAACAGCCATGGTTAAAGATTGTTTAACGAACCAGAAGGTTGGTGGACAAAGCTTCTCCATTCTGCCTTTTGATTCGAGGTTTCGCTTCCTTTTCCTGTCGTAGAATCGTAGGAAAATTCAGTTGGCTTAAATATATATGATGGGGAGAACATGTAGGATCTAGCATGCAGCCAAACCGAAGAGAAAAGAAGAGCTGACTGGCCGTCTGCTTAGATCTGACCCTTAGGTTATTGGCTACTTGAGAAGCAATACTTTACAAAATCATGATTGTACAGTAGCATTTCATCCATGAAAAAGAAATTTTGTCGAGGCAACCAACCACAACTCTGCTCCTGTTTCCTTAACTTAGCCATGCCAATCAATTCGAGTTTTGGTCGGTAATAATTGGTTCATGTAATTGTATTTTCCATTTAATTATATATATTATTACGCTTATTTTCATGTGTCACTGCCACATCTGATACTTGTCGCAATTTCTACGCATGTTTAAATGTTAATATTAACATTAATAAATAAATAAATTAATAGTTCAAAAGAAATTATATAACATGACGAAATATTAAATTTAAAAATGAACCCTTTGAATTTGGCAAGTCTTTTACATGTTTCATTGCAAGATTTTAGATATGTAATTCTCATTATAAGATATAAATTTTGGTTATTCTTAAATTAAATGTGAGTTTTTTTTTAATTTTATTTTTTGATTGAATGAGAATAAATTAGAGATTTGTAGAATTGATGAGTTTTTGTTTAAAGTAAACTTTATTAACATAAGTTGTATCTCAAATGATTGATAATTTCTGCTAACAAGAAATTATACTTATTGCTACTAATAAGTACTTCATAGAGAGTTCCATTCTGACTCAACATGAATGTTAGATACCATACTTAAGACATGCAAATCAAATAAAAAATGATTATATTGATTTTTTACTTTATAATATCATATCATCACATCTATTATCAACACTATTATTATTGATTGTTGTTATTTTAGTAAATCTCTAATTATCATTGCTGATTATCAACAATAACAAATACAAAAGCTCCCAAATATAAGAAAAATAAAACAAAAAAAGCTGCAAAATAAATACACCAATAAAACATGAAAACCAAAATAAATGATATATTTATTTATTATTGAAAATTTATTGTTTATTTTGTTAATGTTTTTACAGTTTTAAAATTTTTAAAATTTATATCACTTTAATGATAGATTTAATAGATATCTACATACCATATATTGTACATTGATAAATATGTATCTATAATATGATAGATATTAATGAATATATAATTATGATATGATATGTATATATATATTGACATAATATTTCTACAACTCGTGAACTGGATAGATTTTTTCATTTTGTCCTCTTATACTTTGATCTATTTTATTTAACACCTCAAATTGTTTATTTATATACTTTTAAACATTTGGTACTATTAATTTATTTTCATTCAAAGTGTATGTAATACATATATCATTGAAATCCCAACGGAAGTATGGCAACATGTGTACAATTTATAATGATTCGATACTAACTCTTGTCTACGTCTACTTCTTCTAAGTCTTCCACTTAGGGTTCCACTAATCACAATCACAATCAATACAACAAAGGATTTCTCAATTGAATCCTAACCCTAATGTTTTCAGGCTCACACTCAAATCTTTACAACAATTGCAATCTCACAGTAATTGAACTCTCAAATACAAGTTAATGCCCTAAGCATTAATCACACACCAACTTACAAATACAAAACCTAACACTTAGGTTGTGTCAATACAATGAAAAGAGAGTTTACAATACTTGAATCACAATACTACAAGTAAACTTACTTCTAATTGAAGATTGAAGTTCAAAAGAAACTTTGCTCTATAAAACTAGCCGTTAGATTTGAAAAATACAATGTATGTAATAAAAATAAATCTGTTAGAAAAGGTTTAAAGCCTTTATGGGAAGTCATGTACGACCATACCAAACATGGTACGCTTGTATCGATTCAAAACATTAGTTCAAACAAAATGCAGTAAGTTTGGTACGCCCATACTGAGCAACGGTGCACCCATACCATACAAACATTACTGATACACAAAATTCCTGTGAGCAACTGTATGACCGTACCACATATTGGTACGCTCGTACCCAAACAAGGTTACTGATAAGCAAAATTCCTGAGAGCATGTCACACCTTTCTATGGTGCGACATGCTCACATAGAATAATTAATGATCTCCGATACGTGAAAACCATTAATTACCCTACAAGGGATGCATAATTTTTTTTTTATATTATGCGCCGTTCTAAGTTTTGCGGAAGTATTAGTCCCAAATAACATTTTTTTATTTACTGCCTTTAATATTTAATTGCTTAATTAAATTAATTAGAAACTTTAATTTACTCCAAGTCCTTACCTTCAAAGAGTCTCTTATTGAATTGATGCTTTGGGAATCCGTGCTCGCTATCCAACTGTCAACCTACGTCCATCAAATGATGAACGCTGAGTATATAACTCAATGGTGCTTAACACATAATCATAGAAAATATAATCATAAATATGCCAAATAACATAACAATTTTTGTATCATTTCATCATAAATACAACATCATTTAAAATACTTTTTCTTAACATCTCTACTTGATCATCATATATTCATTCTATAAAAAGACAGATCATTATTCAATCTAATCAATACATTATCAAGTTTATCTTCGTAAAACATGCTACTCATAGCTTTAATACTTTAGCCTTTTTATTTAATTCTATTAAAATAGCCATGATTTAATATCGTTTACCATATACAACTACCCTATTATTTCATTACTTATAAAAATGCACATATTATTTAGACATTATAATTTTCATCTCACTATATCGATAATTCAATTGTTTGAAATATCATATCCTTAAGCCATTAACATTTTTAATGCTAAAAATCATATAATTTCATTTCATCATAATTTAATAGCAAATTACATTGCTGAGCATATAACTAACCAAAATCATCACTTCCATAAACATTTTAAACTATAATAAAATTTCTGCAAGTTTCCTAATTGCCACCTTTCACTTTATCACATATCTCTCTTTCTACATTTAACATAAATAA
>CANYBF011192425.1:0-11480 GCA_948192965.1 Dalechampia spathulata | reverse complement strand
ACGCATTTGGTACATCATACAACTCTAACATGTCATACATATATCATGTATCATATCACCATGCATATGGTATGCTACTCATTATACCATGACATGCATATGCCATGACATCCATCACTACATATCATATGATATGTCATTTATGCATACGCATTGCATACGCTAAACACCTAACGCTAAAATGAACATAAGACGTTAACGCATAACGCCATACATTTTTCGCCATAATATGTGCTTACATATTAGGACTGCCATATCATGCATATGATATGTCATACACGCTCACATGTCATGCATATGCCATGTTACTTTTATCACTATATTACATGTCATGCATATGCCATGCCATCTAAATGTCATATAGCTTTATATGTCATTTAAGTGCAACCTTGCAACGCCAATCTATACGACACGCTGTGTGCTTACATTTACGCTTGCTTGCTTGCCTGCTTAGGACAATTAATCCCAACTAAAATGGTAAAATCGATCTTGGAAACTCATAAAATAGATTTCCACCACCCGAACCCAATCTCTGAAGGGTTTAACTAGCACTCATGCTATGGGTCGGTTGGACCAATCCGGAACCATCCGGTGGTGACTCCTTGCGACTCTTTCGAGTCCGTATCATTCCCTAAGGGAACCCCTTAGAAAGACTGCCTTTCGCTCCAAGTGCGGTCCCCGGTCCGTGACTTTCGCAAGCCTCGCTCTGGGCACCGGCAGAAACCGGCGTTCACATCTAGTTAATTGATGTGGCAACCATTTATCGTAAAGTCTGCTGGTTACATCCATGATAACTTTGTTGATGCTTTCATTACTTATGTTGTTTTCACTAATTGTTTCTTCAAAAGTACATGAACTCTCCAACATAGACGCTAATTTTTAGATTTTTGCCTCTTTCCTTAATCTTTTCATAGTCTTCTCGATTTTAGTATCAAAGCTAAAGTTACTTGCAAAAGATCGAGTCATAAAATAAAGAATCAAAGAATGTTAGTAAATCATCCCCACTAACGGTGCTAAAATTTGATCGGGTGTCAAATCTATCAAATTTATTCCTACTCCCAATCATAAAAATATTAAATATTTCAATCCCATAAGGATGGAATGATCCTTTGATTCCTTGCAACAAAATTAATTAAAAGAATTTTTGAAGTTGAAACGTAAAAATAATAACAAAATTTAGATTTTAACAAATACCAAGATGGAAAACTCCTAATCAAAAGCTAGCAAACATTCATTATTTGAAACATGATCATCAATTCAATAATAGTTCTATGATGATTCATTAAGTCGGCTATAAAATGTTGAAGATAGCTTCACATGAACCAATTTCTCATTAGGATTAAGGTGACCAGGAAGTAGCTTTACAATCATCTTTAGTTGCCAAATAGACACGGTGAAGGTAGACTCGTACTTAGTCTTCTAATAACCAAGAAACACTTAAAATGTTCAAACCATATTGCTAAAATTCATAAAGAAAATTAAACATTTGTAACAAAGCTTAACTCTTTGATTGTTGTTCTAACAAATTAAGTGATAATTTCTGATCAAACAACTCGTATGGAAATATGTTGAATTTAAACTTGTGCAACATGCTGAGTTTACACACTTATAAAGAATACAATGTTTCTATGATTTACTGAATTAAAGTAAATAGTAAGCATCAGAAAATTAAGTTTGGTTTGATCTCACATAAATCCATAATGAATTGTTATATTGCTTTCTATTGGGAATAGAAATTGCCTAGCCTTGCATCATTGACAATAACATAAAAATAAAATAGAGAACAGAGATGAAAAGAAAAGTACTCAAATTAATTAATAAAAATAAAACAAAGCAATTTTAATTCCTAAAATCCACCCCTACAATGAGAACAAGCCTCTCATTTATTTAAATGGAAAATTAATTAAAATAAATAAATAATCATGGAGATAATAATCTTATCTTTTGTTCACTTTATCTACTTTGATCTTAAACAGAATTACAAATTCCAAACTTAAAATCTTTGATTATTAGGCGTTTGAGAGTTTTGTTCTTCTTGTGCTTGCAAGCTTAGGCCAGAAGCACTTAATTCTTATCTTTTGATAAAAATTGAGGTAAAAATGCCTTTTTAACCATTTTTTTACTTTTGATCAAATTTACCTACAAAATATAAAAACAAGACCAAATCAACTATTCTAATAAGTTTCTATACATAAAATAGACCATTTTAACCATTAATATGGCAAATTGACGTTCGATCACCCTTATCCAATCCCACCAAAATGAATTCTCTTCCTCCTTCCTCTATTCCCTTATTTCAAACACTCCAGATGTAACCCACCATCCACCACCTTAGTTAACCCCTCTACCATCCTTCATAAGGTAGCAACTTATCCACTTTCTTTCTTTCTTTTCTTTATATATATATATATATAAGTACAAATAATTGATGCCCATAAGTTCATTGCCTTTTTTGCATAAATAATATGTTAATCTTCCCATATAATTATCATCATACTTGTTAATTAAATATTATAACTTAAATATTCCTATAGTTAATTAATTAGCAAGTAACATATACTCTCCATCTTTATAACATTTGTTACTATCTTGTTTGGTATCATCATGGACTTCTTAATTAAAATATTATGATATATGTATAGTTTAATTAGGATTATTAATTGGACCCATACTAATGCCTATAGATACTTAAATAAATAAGCAAATAAATAGATAAATAAATAAGTCAACTAATTACTAAATAAATATCATATTTGTCTATATAATATGAATCTTAATGGAATTTACTAAATGATTCATATTTATACTTGATCAATTACTAACTCATACCATAGTTAACCTTTAACACATGCACCATTCATTTTATGCATGACCAATAACTATCATTTATATTTATTTTCAAGCATATGTAATTAGCAAATACAACAACACCAATATAAATCCATTTAATTCCTTACATCTTAATTTATTTATCACTTATGATTCCTATCTTAATCAATTCATAAGCTAAATCACCGATCGAAAGCTAAACTGCGTGTTTTTCATGTATAACATGGTCTATTTTAGATTAGAAAATTGGATAGAATAGTTGACTTGGTTATATTTCTATATTTTACAGGTAAAAACAAGGAAAAAGTAAAAATGAAGCTTCAAATGAGTTTTTACCACATTTTGGAGATTAAGGCAAAATACAAATTGTATGATCGAGGATTATGGCCATAAGAGGGAGTGCAAGGACTTGATGAAGCTGATTTTCTATTTTAAATTTAAAATTAGATAAGGATTAGATTTAGGAGATTTTATTAAAAGATAAGGATTGATATTTATATAATTTATTTAGTCTATTTTGACTCTTATAAATAGGAGACTTATTCCTATTATAGAGGAGGTAGAATTGATTAGTCAAATATTAGCATCAAATATTGTTCTTATTTTATTTCTTCTTAATTCAAGTATTTATTTCTATTCTTTCTTTATTTTAAATTTTGTGTTGCCGCCTATGATGCTTGATTATGCATTTCTATTTCCCAATCAAGAGTAACACAATTAATTTATTAAAGATCATGTGAGAATAAAATATTCTTAATTTTAATGGTAAATCACTATTCATTTTAATTCTGTAATTCAAAGAACCATTGTACTTCTTAAGGGGCGTGTAGAAAGGGCCCTTTACACTGTTATAATTTATACATAATGCTAAGTGAATTATTTGATTTGTAATTGTCACTCGACTTACTAGAGTCACAATCAAAGTGTTAATTGAGGTAAAAGGTATTTAAATTTCTTTATGAATTAGATGATCTAGTTTGAACATGACGGAGCCAATTCTTAAGTGTTAATTAGAGTCAGGTTCTTCTTATCCTTAATGCGGTTTCTGGAAGACTGTATATGAATCTTATTCCACCGTGTCTATCCAGAAATTAGAGATGATTGTAGAGCTACTTCCTGGTCCTTTTAATAATAAGGAAGAATTGGTTCACTCGAGGTTATTCCTCAGTGTTCTATAATCAGCTTAGTGCATTTTACCGTTGGATTATTATTGCATCAATGATCATGATTTGGCAATAATTAATTATGGCTTGCAATTGGGACGTCTTTCCAAATTGATATTTTTCCAAAATCAAAATTCATTTATTTATTTATTTTTCTCTGATATCTCCAAAATTATTTTATTTCATTTTTTATCACAAAGAATCAAAGGATCCTTCTGTCCCTATAGGATTGACCCTTCTTCCACTACTACAAAATTATTATATTTCTATATTGAGGAAGTAGGAATTAATTTGACGGTTTTGACACCCAATCAATCACATAAACATACATGAGTATAATTAATTATAGATATATAATTTGATACTCGTTAATTATGTTATTTATCTCTTATCTTCTTTTTTTTGTCGTATAATTTATTAAATAACATCAATAGTTAATACCTTGTAGCTAATGGTCCCTTAGAACATAAATTGTATTTCTATACAATATCAAAAATATAGATATTTATAAAAAAGAAATAAAATAATTTAAATATTAAATTATTAATTTTATTTAATAAATCATTAATTATGCTAATGACTTTAATCATTAAAATCAAAAATATAACTAAGCATAATTATCATCGTAACTAAAATAATGGTAGTGAGTGTGGATGTGACAAGTTGGTTATATTATTAATGAATTAGTTGCATGGATGTTGAAGTTAGCAAAGTATAGCTACGCCACCTTAAGGTTTAGTTAGTTGAATAACTAGCCCATAATCTTCCACTCATAACATAAAAGGTTTAGTTAGATTGTCATATGTGTATATGTTGACTTAAGTAGCTTAACATTTATTGAATTGTTGACTTATAAAAGTAGAATTCCACTTGTAGTACTCACATAATAGCAATTAGAAAATGCATTAATTAGAAGGATATGGAGAGCTACACATATAACATACATCCAACCTTAGGGTGAGGTATGTGCGTCAATTGCTAATGGATAGCATGGACAATGCATGAGATAGTCATACACTTAAAAACAATTAAGCACATTTATACATAAATTATTGGTTGATTTTGAATTGGGAGTATTAGTTGAGAGCACATTGTACAAGGCATTTATGGGAACTAATCAATGATTTTTATATTTAATGAAGGTAATTAGTAAGTATATTGTTTTATGCCAGCTAATAAATAGATTGTAAATTTTTTAGTTAGACACATGAAAAAGAAAACATACACACATGTGAAGGTAGATCATATAGAAATAAGTTGAACAACCTTAGAGTTAAAAAGAGGTATTGTTGAAGCTTATGAAAACTTATCATTACAAATATATTTAGAAAATCTAAATGAGTTAAACTTAGAATCTAAGTAGTATAAATTTATATGTATATGTAATACAAATAATAACATGATCCAAATGCTATAAGTACCATAGAGAGGATAGCGGAGGTTCCATCTTATCAACTAGACAAGAGCAAAATAATTACAAGTTTATGTTCATTAAACTATCTGATCCTCTAAGTGGATCAATCGGTATAAATTAAATAGTAATACATTTTGATATTATAATTAATTACTTAAAAGTTTATTTATATTTTGAATACGCTATGGATGATGGAAAGATATACATAGCAGTTATACAATATTTTATTGATGTATGCATAAAAGTATTACAACATAAATTATGCATTATGCTTATTACATTGTATGATGGAGAACATAAGGGTGGCATTAGTACATTTATATAAATTATTATTTGATGAGATTTATGAGGCAGGTTGAGTTTGATTCCCTCCTTGATGGTAGGTTAAGTTTGGTTCCCTACCAACTGTGCACGGTATATTTACATAATCATTCCTAAGGTAGGTTGAGTTTGGTTCCCTCTTCAATGATTCATATAGCAAACAATTAACCCTAAGGTAGGTTGAGATTAAGTCCTTCCTTAAAGTGTCATATATGACTGATGTATGGTATACAGAGTTAACCTCAAGAGTTACCTTAATAATAATTTATCATTAATTATATAATTCCACTTGATTGTCTTATTTACTACGATAAGTCACTATATGATTTATTTAATTGCTTTATTTATTAATCATGTTAATTCAAGAGATAATTGAATTTTTATTTATTTATTTATTTATTTATTATTTTTTCATTATTATAACTTTTATTATATTTCTTTAACCTTATTCACAGCTCATTTATTAATGGATACCATTGACTTTCATACTCAACGTTTATCATTTAACGGACATAGGTCAGAGTAGTACAGAGGAGCATTCAGATAGTAAGGCACCAACTCAGACAGGATACTCTAAGCCTTGTACAATCCTCAAAATATACTTTTGACATTATAATGTATTCCTAGTGGGTATTTTTATTCATGCAACTATCATCTATAATTATAGGCAGTAAAATATTTTATGCATGTAATTAGTAAAAATGCTAAAATTACTTAATGTGTGACTTGTTTAAAGTATAAAATTATTATATGTATTCAATAATTGCTCGATGGTATGTCATAATTTATATATAGATAGTTTATACAAATAGGTGATGATAAGTCATAGATTATAAAATAAATAGATTGTAGGTATGCTTAAAGTCTATAAGAAGTGATTAGGTGGATGTTCAAGGCACAAGACCAAAGACTTAGCCTCTTTGCAATGTCGAAGTGAAGGTGTGAATGCCGATTTCTGCCGGAGCCCAGAGCAAGGATTGCAATGCTCATGGACCGAGGACTGCACTTGGAGCAAAAGCATGGACTTCTTGAGGGGCTACCTCAAAGAATGATACGGACTCGAAAGAGTCACAAAGGAGTCACCACCGGATGGTTCTGGATTGGTCCAACCGACCCATAGCATGAGTGTTAGTTAAACCCTTCAGAGATTGGGTTTAAGTGATGGAGATATATTTCTATGTGTTTCCAAAATCGATTTTACCATTATAGTTGGAGTTAATTATCCTAAGCAGTCAAGCATACAAGCGTATATGTAAGCACACAGCGCGATATGCAGTTTGGCATTGCAAGGTTGCACGTAGAATGACATATAATGTTATATGGCATTTGGATGACATGGCATATGCATGACATGTGACGTGATGACATAATAAGATGACATATCATATCCATGACATGACATAATAATAATATCATAATAACATGACATATGTATGATATATGAGATGAATGATATGGTATATGCATTACATGTGGAGTGGATAACATGGCATATGCATGACATGTGAAGCGGATGACATACCATATGCATGATATGACATAGTAATATATATGTGTAATGGCATGGCATAGGGATGCGTATATGAATTGGTATTCAACATGGTATATATCATGGCATATGGTATGGCATGTGACATGGCATGGCATGGCATGGCATATTGGCAGATAGCATGGTGAGTTGTACGTATTGTATTGCGTATTGGCATATTTGGATTGTATTGGCATACAAGATATGTATATTGTGGCATGGCATGGGGGTGTGTGATGTGGCATGTGTCATGGCATGTGACATGATATGGCATATATATTATAGCAAATATAATAAACCATCCATGAATGAAAAATAATAAAGGTCGATGAAAGGGATCGAGGAATTAAGGGATACACACTGAATATTGGCGATAAATTATTACAAAGCCATGAATAATTCTATCCTATTACAAAAATATCCTCGCATACATCATTTTAGGATGTTAAGTAATGTCCCCTCTTCCTCGGGTATTTTTCCACCTCAGGTTACAAGAGCTAAAAATGCATGAATGTAAATATACAAAATAAACATAAATAAATTCATTAGTAGCAAACGAATTTAGGATTTGTTTGACTAGTCTAATGCTATGTGAAAGCATGAACCAATAGTCAAAATCTAGCAATTATTTGGTAACAATCATGCGAATTTACACGAGTCGGATCATGAAAATTAATAAAAATAAAAATTATTTTAAGCAAAATTATTTTTTTTATCATGGAAAATCAAATGGGAGTGATAACATCACTTGGAGCAATTGGAGATAGCCACTCAACCAATTTGAATCCAATCCTTTCAAAAATCACATTTTTAACGAGTTTAATCAGCATTTAATCGTACAAAATCAATTTTGAAGCCAAAATTAATTAAATGTAATTAATTTATGATAGATCCAATATATTTGAGCTACTGTGAAGCATCGAATGTTACTGGAAAAATCAAACCGATTTTGAAAACGAGCGAAAATGTGATTTTTCAGGAAATTTTCCAGGGAACGTGCGTCACATCTATACCTATGTGCTCCACACATAGGCTATGTGTGGCATACATAGGTGAAGGTGTGGCGCACATAGCATGTCAATCTACAAGAAAATCAAGTTTTTCAGTACAAAAATGATCTACATACCAAAATACATAACTTTAATGAAGACAGTACCTCATTTTGAGCATGAATCGGCCTCCGTTTTGCAATTCAAACAAGTAATTATTCAATTAACTTGAATAATTAATTTTAAGGCTAAAATAAATTAGATCTAGTCAATATTTGATAAATCCACAATAGCAGAGGCATGGAAAAGCCTCTGATGTTGCTAGAAAAATCAGATCCGAAGCGAAACAGGCAAAAAATAACATTTTCTGTGAAATCTAGGGCCTATATGCGCTGCATATAGGCCTATGTGTGCCATATATAGGGAATATATGGTTAACATAGGGCTATATGTGACGTATATGACAGTGAAAATAGAAGGAACATAGAGGTTTTTTAGCAAAAACCCGAGATCCAACCCTGATCTAGGCATATCGGAGCCTGAAAATGAGTTTTCACTCTATGAATTTGCATCCACCTTGAATAAATTAATTTTATGCTAAAATTAAGTTGATTTTGAAAGACTTATGATAGATCTAGAACACCAAAGGCATGGAAAAGCCTCTGATGAAGCTAGACTCATCAAATCGGGGAAGAAAACGAGTGAAAACCAGAGAAAATGGCATTTTCTAGGATTTTTAGGCCTATATGCGCAACATATAGGCCTATGTGTACCACACATAGGCTGTGTGTGGCGCACATAGGTATATGTATGGTGCATATAGCCTTGAAAACAAAGGGAAAACAGAGGATTTTAGAAAAAACACAAAATTTGGATCAGATCTAGGCAGATCAAAGCCAGAAACACATAGTTTTGATTATAAAACAGCAAGAATAACCAAGATACAAGCATGATTGAAGCCAATCCATAAGAAATCAAGCCAAAATTTGAAGATTTATGCAAAATCCATAAGAAAAGTGGAAGAAAATTGAAAAATTACCTTTGAGCAGTAGGTTTTTCTTCAAGATCTTGCTTCTAAACGTGCTTAGAGAGCCTAACTAGGGTTAATTAGTCTCTAAATCCTAAGCAATTAATTAATTAAGTGTTTAATTAATTTTGTCAGAATTTTAGCAGAGTTTTGGCTTGCTTTAGAGCAATTTTTAGACCCCTTCTGATGAACCCCAACCTCTATATTTATAGAGCAAAATTATAATTTTTGGTCCGGATTTAAAAATTTTTAAGCTATGTGCGCCACACATAGCCTATGTGCGTAGCATGTAGTGCTTCATGTGCAACACATAGCATTTTGACCCGTCACGTGGGGCCTACTATGGTTGCATTCGGATGTGCACCCCATGCCCTAGAAGCATCATTTTATGTCCTAAGACATTGTGTAATATGGCTCACATCCGGTTTGATCCCGAGAAGGCTCCCGACTAAACATCTTTTTATGCTATATATGGAGTACATAGTGCTACATGCTACGCATATAGCATTTTGCCTCTATGTGCGCCACCTTGCACAAGCAAAATGGGATGCACGTCGTATGTCAAATAAGCATCATTTGACATATTAAGACATTTTGCAATGAAAAGTATTCCGGATTTGGTCTGAAAGGTGGGCCACACCAAATGTCTTTTTTTCTTGCATAGTGCATGCATGGTGCTATGCACTAAATTCATTCTGTTTGCACATTCTATCTTGTACAAGTAAAATACAATGCATTTCGCATGTCAAATAAGCTTTATTTGACATTGTAAGACATGATCATATGCCCTATTTATGTAGCCCCACTATATGGGCCTTGCATGTGGGCCCTACTAAAAGACTTTTTCTGGAAAATAATGCTATATGCTTAGTGTGCTCTATTTATGCATTCTTCCTTATCCGGGTAAAATGTAAAGTGTTCTGCATGTCCAAAACACACAGAGAAGGTCTAACAGTATGTTCGCAAACCTGGGTCAACCTCGAGGATCAATACCAAGCCGAATCAAAAACTTGAGATTACACAATGGTGAAAAGTCAAGGTTAATAGTTTACCCCCTGATCAAGACCATTTTGATGTGACACAAGGGCAAGTCATCAAAATGAGATCTGATCATAACATGACTTTTCATAAAAAGTAAGGAAGGTACCTGACCGATGCTGGCATGGAGGCCTAATGCTCATGTTGAGGCTTGCAAGGTGCTCGCATTGAGGCTTTATAGAGTGCTCACGTTAAGGCCTACAGATTGCTCATGTTGAGGCTTACAACCCAATTCTACAATTAGGAGCCCGGTACTTTGGCTAAAGGTGATCAATGCTGATCTGCTGCTCATTTTGAGGCTTAGAAACCCAATTTTACCACTAGGAGCCCGGTGCTCGAGCTAAAATGACCAATGCTGATCAGAGGTCTTCTACAAGATTAATGGCTTTACTACGAGGCTTAAAATGATCTGTAATCAGTGTTCGGATGCCTACTGCTAGGATTTGGGAACCAAAGACTTGGTTCTGCGATCATTGCTAGATCTAGTTGGTCGACTATGGGATATGGGTGACCGTCTGCTGGGTCGATGCTTGCATCATCAAATAAATGTCAAATATCTCCAAAATGGCATTTGGGATCCTCTATTGGGTCTTTGACATTTCCTGGTTGACATTTTTAACCAGTAAAAATCCCAATTCTGTCACTGGGGGCCCGATGTTCAGGCTATCGGACCAAGGCTGACCGGTGGTCACTACAAGACCAATGGCTTTCTTGTGATTTTAATCATCTGAAGTTGGCATTCAGATGCCTATAGCTAGGGTTTCAGAATCAAAAGCTGGATTCTGCGATCTCTACTGGATCGAGTTGTTTAGCTGTGGAACCACAGGTAACCATCTTGTTACACCCTAGACCATACCTGGAAGAACATGCTCCCGTAGCATACGCAACGACCGCCCCTAAGGAAAGCCGCCACGTATCCTACAAGGGATACGTCCTATGTGCAGTACCTATACAGTCGTATGGGGACACTAACCTGTGTTTGATGGTGAGGAGAAGGGTAGCGTGGCATTCATGCAAGCAAACATACAACATTCCTTGGGCATTAAACATTCATTCATACATATGATCTGATTCAATAATAACTTTCATTATATAACCAAAACATACATAGGTTCTTTCTATATACATAACAATCCCACCATCAATACTATACAATCTACTACTGCCACTA
>CANYBF011192338.1:0-18136 GCA_948192965.1 Dalechampia spathulata | reverse complement strand
TCTTGAAGAAAAACCTACTGCCCAAAGGTAAATTTTCAATTTTCTTCCATTTTTCTTATGGTTTTTGCATAAAACTTCAAATTTTGGCTTGATCCTTTGATGATTGGCTTTAATCTTGTGTTTTTATTGATTACTCATGCTGTTGGGTAATCAAAAAAGCTGATTTCCAGCTTTGATCTGCCTAGGTCCAAGCCAGATTTCATGTTTTTCTCAAAAATGTCTGTTTTCCCTTTGTTTTCCAAGCAATGTGGGCCACACATACCATAATGTTCACCACATATTGCCTATGTGTGGCACACATTATTCTATGTGATATGCACATAGGTTAAAAATTTTCTAGAAAATGCAATTTTCTTCGGTTTTCACTTTCGATTTGATGAATCTAGCTACATTAGGGGCCTTTCCATGCCTCTAGTGTACTGGATCTATCATAAATCTTCCAGACCTAAATAAATTCCAACCTTGAAATTAATTTTTCAAATTAAATGCTCTTCTCACTCTTTAAAATACGTTTTCTGGCTTTGATCTGCCTAGATCGAAGCCGGATCTTGAGTTTTTGCTAAAAAACTTTTATTTTCTTAAAATTTTCGTAGAATGTGTGCCACATATTCATGAATTTGTGCCACATATTGCCTATGTGTGGGACACATTAGGTAATATGCTACGCACATTATCTCCATATTTTCTAGAAAATCAAGTTTTTCTTCTGTTTTCTCATCGGATCTGATTTTTCCAGTGGCATTTGAGGCTTGTTCATGTCTCAAGTGTTTTGAATCTGTCAAATATTGTCCAGATCTAATTAATTTTAGCCTTAAACTTAATTATTCAAGTTAAATGCCAATTTACTTGTGGCATTTGATGCTTCATAGTAGCTTAAATGTATTGGATCTATCATAAAATAGTTACATTTTATTAATTTTGGCCTCAAAATTGATTTTCTATGATTAAATACTGATTTAACTCGTTAAAAATGTGATTTTTGAAAGAATTGGATTCAAATTGGTTGAGTGGCTATCTCCAATTGTTCCAAGTGATTTTAGCACTCCCATTTGATTTTCCATGATCAAACAAAAATAATTTTACTTAAAATAATTTTTATTTTTATTAATTTTCATGATCCGACTCATGTAAATTTGCATGATTCTTGCCAAAAATTGTTGAATTTTGACTCTTGGTTCATGCTTTCATATGGCATTGGACTAGTCAAATAAATCATAAATTCATTTGCTACTAGTGAATTTGTTTGTGTTTATTTTGCATAATATCCAAACGTTCATTTTTGGCTCACGCTACTCGAGGTAAAAAAAATACTAAAGGAGGAGGGGATGTCACTTAACATCCCAAAATGATGTATGCATGGAGATTTTTGTAATAGGATAAAATTATTCATTATTTTGTAATAATTCCCCCTAAAATCTTATGTGTATCCTCTAATTCCTCGATCCTTTTTACCAACCTTTATTATTTTTCATTGGTTGATAGTTTATTATATTTACTCAAATATATATGCCATATCATGTCACATGCCACATCTACATACTTTTATACCATGTCATGCATATGCCATGCCATAACATATATTATCTCGTATGACAATACAATCCAAATACACTAATACACAATGCAATACGCGCAACTTATTAATATGCCATGCCATGCCATATCACATGCTACCATGCTAACTCATCATGTCATATGCCATTATGTCATGCCATATATGCCATGTCATGTCGTATGTCATATCACATGCCATGTCACATGCCATGCCACATGCCATGTCAAATGCTAATTCATCCACATGTCATGCATATACCATGCCATTCGTCTCACATGTCATGCATATGCCATATTATTATGATATTATTATGTGATATCATGCATATGATATGTCATCATGTCACATGTCATGCATATTCCATGTCATCCAAATGCCATATAGCATTATATGCCATTCTACGTGCAACCTTGTAACACCAAATCTTATGTCACGCTGTGTGCTTACATATATGCTCATATGCTTGCCTGCTTAGGATAATTAATTCCAACTATAATGGTAAACTCAATTTTGGAAACTCATAGAAATGGATCTCCACCACCCAAACCTAATCTCTGAAGGGTTTAACTAGCATTCATGCTATGGGTTAATTGGACCAATCTGTTACCATCCAGTAGCAACTCCCTTGTGACTCTTTCGAGTCTGTATCATTCCTCAAGGTAACCCTTCAGGAAGACTACACTTTTGCTCCAAGTGTAGTCCTCAGTTCGTGACCATCACAAGCCTCGCTCTAGGCTCCGACAAAAATCGACGCCCACACATATATTATCTCATATGCCAATACGATCCAAATATGCCAATCCACTAATCTACCATGCCATACATGCTATTTTTCATGTTATATGCCAATATACCATGCAAATTTACCATGTCATATGTCATTATGCTATGTCATTAATGCCATGCTATGTCATATGTCATGTTGTATGCCACATCACATACCATGTCGTATGTGACGTCACATACCATATCAAATGCCAATTCACACACACACATCACTATACCATATGATGCATATGCCATGTCATTTTACTACGTCATTATTATGTCATGTTATGTATATGCCATGTCATTTTATTATGTCATCACTTCAGATGTCATGCATATGCCATGTCATCCAAATGCCATATAGCATTATATATCATTCTACGTGCAACTATGCAACGCCAAATTGCATATCGTGCTATGTGCTTACTTATACGCCCGCTTGCTTGCCTGTTTAGGATAATTAATTCCAACTATAATGGTAAAATCAATTTTGGAAACTCATAGAAATAGATCTTCAACACCCAAACCCATTTCTAAAGGGTTTAACTAGCACTCATACTATGGCTTGGTTGAACCAATCCGATGGTAACTCCCTTGTGACTCTTTTGCTCTAAGTGCAGTCCTCAGTCCACGAGCCTTGCAAGCCTTACTCTAGGTAGTGGTAGAAACCGATGCTTACACCAGTCCATATTTGCACACACCACCCTGATCCTGTGTCAAGCCGATGATTATGGGTGAGTGAGTACCTTGGACTCCATTTGACTCCTTGCAAAAGCAAATTTGCCTTCACAATTTGCTGGCTTGTACTGACAACTGTTGATGATTCCTAACAGATAGACGTGAGGTATAGTCCTATAACGATGATTCCATTTTGTTGGATAGGTTGTGGACAACTTAGCGGGGGACCTTAGCTTATTCTCAACCAGACTAAAAGCCTATTTAGTTAACCTAGCAACATTCTAAACTAGGACCCTTCATTGCATGCTATGTGGACCTTTATCCTATCATATCAATGGATTTGCTTGAACCCGGTCTATTATCCCCACATCATATTACTCTGTTAAGGGTTAGAATCCTTTCACGATTCCGTATGGTTACACAACCTCATGCCTATTTCATGGGCATACTCTTATCATTACAATATGATCATGCCTGTATTGCTCTACTAAGAGTCAAGATCCTTTTATGATTCCATATGGTTGCATAACCTCATGTTTATTCCACATACGTACTTTTATCATAACAGTATGATCATGCCTATATTGCTCTGCTAAGGGCCAAAATCCTTTCATGATTCCATATGGTTGCACAACTTATGCCTATTATATGGGCATACTCTTATCATTACAATATGATCATGCTCGTATTACTATGCTAAGAGTTGGGATCCTTTCATGATTTTTTATGGTTACATAACCTCATATCTATTCCACATACATACTTTTATCATAACAATATGATCATGCCCATATTGCTCTACTAAGGGTCAGAATCCTTTCATGATTCCATATGGTTGCACACCTCATGCCTATTTCCATGGGCATACTCTTATCATTAAAATATGATCATGCCCATATTACACTGCTAAGAGTCGGGATCCTTTCATGATTCCATATGGTTGCACAATCTCATGTCTATTCCATAGACATACTTTTATCATAACAATATGATCATGCCCATATTGCTCTACTAAGGGTCGGAATCCTTTCATGATTCACTATGGTTGCACACCTCATGCCTATTCCATAGGCATACTCTTATCATAACAATATGATCATATTTGTATTGCTCTGTTAAGGGTCAAAATCCTTTCATGATTCCGTATGGTTGCACACCTCATGCCTATTCCACGGGCATACTCTTATCATAACAATATGATCATGTCTGTATTGCTCTGCTAAGGGTTAGAATCCATTCATGATTTCATATGGTTGCATACCTCATGCCTATTCCATGAGCATACTCTTATCATAATAATATGATCATGTCTGTATTACTCGGCTAAGAGTCAGAATCCTATTATGATTCTGTATGGTTGCACACCTCATGCCTATTCTACGGGCTTAGTCTTATCATAACAATATGAACATGCCTATATTGCTCTGCTAAAGGTCAGAATCCTTTCATGATTCCATATGGTTGCACAACCTCATGCTTATTTCATATGCATACTCTTATCATTAAAATATGATCATGCATGTATTGTTCTGCTAAGAGTCAGGATCCTTTCATGATTCCGTATGGTTGCACAACCTCATATCAATTCCATAGACATACTTTTATCATAACAATATGATCATGCTTATATTACTCTGCTAAGGGTTGGAATCCTTTCATGATTCTGTAAGGTTGCATACCTTATGCCTATTCCATAGGCATACTCTTATCATAACAATATGATCATGTCTATATTGGTCTACTAGAGTCAGAATCCTTTTATGATTCTGTATGGTTGCACACCTCATGCCTATTCCAGGGGCATACTCTTATCATTAAAATATGATCATGCCTGTATTGCTCTGCTAAGAGTCAGGATCCTTTCATGATTTTATATGGTTGCACAACCTCATGTCTATTCCACGGACATACTTTTATCATAACAATATGATCATGCCCATATTGATATGCTAAGGGTTAGAATCCTTTCATGATTCTATAAGGTTGCACACCTCATGCCTATTCCATGGGCATACTCTTATCATAACAATATGATCATGTCTATATTGCTCTGCTAAGAGTCAAAATCCTTTTATAATTTTGTATGTTTGCACACCTCATGCCTATTCCACAAGCATGCTCTTATCATAATAGTATGAACATGCCTATATTGCTCTGCTAAGGGTCAGAATCCTTTCATGATTCTGTATGATTGCATAACCTCATGCTTATTCCATTGGCATTCTCTAATCATAGCAATATGACTAGGTCAAAATGCTATCGGGTTTTCACCATAATCCCTCATATGATCGAACAATGATCACCCCTTTTGCTTGCCTTATTGAGAGAATCATGCCTCTAGTTCCTAGTGTAACTTCGGGCTAGTATCTCACCTAGGAGATATTGAACTAACAAATTCTCATGGAGGTATAAGGGTGGTAGGGAGCGCTACTATATGCTACATGTTCACTAACCATTTTTGTGTTTTCTGTCCAACACGCATACATGCATACCCATGCAATATTTTCTAACAAACTTCTTTTTGCAACCATAATGTTAGATGTTCCTTAGCATAGGTCATGCATACATCCTTCATGATACATCATGTGCATCCAATGAATATGGATACTAATCAACTTTGTTTCATAGCCATAACGTTGGATGTTTCCTAGCATAGGTCATGCATACATCCTACGTGTCACATCACGTACACTACACACAATACCATATGCATACTCATGCATCCACGCTGACTCTCTCTATTATGTATAGACCATATCAGACTCACAGTCATCTAGAAATATCACATCTGCATCAGATACCCCTGCTCCAGTGTTAGATGATGCTTCACTTGCTGCAGTTTAGAAGCTCATTGATAAGTTGATGACCAAGCTCTTAAACAATGACTTTAAGACTCTCATGCAATAGCAAATCTGGGAGGCTCTCAGTCCTGAAGATTTCATCACCCTACCAGGTTCTATGAAGGATAAAGGGAAAGGCATCAACCTATATGATGTTGAGACTGATGATGAGGGCTCACTCCATATGCATGATGTTTGCAAGTCTAAGACCTCTGTCCTAGAACAGAAGATAGAATAGCTACAATTTATCATGAAGACCAAGGGCATTGGGTCTAATCTTGACTTTGATGAGTTCTTAGTCTGGGCTATCAAAGGGTTGCCTGCTAAGTTCAAGCTCCCAAACGTTCCTACGTACAGCGGAGTTGGGGACCCGAAGAATCATCTCAAGACTTACATTATAATGATGAGCACTACAGACCTGTCGGATGATCAGATAGTCTGACTTTTCTTCATTTCACTGGAGGGACCAGCACTAGCCTGGTATCACAGTCTGAACAAGGTAACTATGGCTGAGTGGAAGCCTCTTTGTACTACTTTATATAAATAGTATGGGTTCAAATCCCAATTTGATGTAACTCTAATGGATCTTGAAATGGTTAAGCAGAAGACCAATGAATCTTTCATGGATTACTTCAGTCGATGGATGGATAAAGCTACACTAGTTAGATAGAAACCATTTGAATTAGATATGATCATCAAGCTTATTATGGGATCACTGCCACTATACCAGGATAAGCTGAGTATCAAACATTTCATACCTTCGAGGACATCTACTCTGTCGACTAGCAGATTGAGTAGACCAAGGGGAAGAAGAAGGAGCCTTCCTTGCTTAAACCTAAAATCACCACCTACACTCAAACACAGTAGAAACCCCACTATATCAATGCCCTATAAACACCAAACCCCATACTCTGAAACACTACCCTATCCTGGAGGTTCTCAGATCTTGGAATGCTGCTTTTCAAGGTTTTCGGATGTCTCCTCAAAGTCAAACTCATTAGGCCACTTGTGTCAAACTTCAAAACACCATCCCTTGCCTCAGTGGACACTAAAACCTACTGCCATTATCACCAGCATCATAGCTACAACACTAATGAATGTCACTATCTCAAGTGGGTCATTCAGGATCTCATTGATTCTGGTGAACTTGAAGACCATGAGAAATCCAAACCATCAACCAAGATAAACCTGTTGCCTAACTACCACAAAGCCAACTGCACTTACATGCTCTAATTAGGGTTACCAGAATCCCTGGTCCTCTACTCCTTTTTTCCCCTTGGTTATGAGGAAATTGCTAAATTACTTACCACTACCTTCCGATTGAGTGTTAGGTTTGAAATTGGTGCCATTGACATATGGTATGATAGCTCAAAAGATGAGTCTGTAGTTACTCAAGATTCCTCCAAGCTTGAATCATCAGAAGTTTAGGGTTCCAAGAAGGGTAAGTCAGTCGAGACTTCCAAGCCAGCTAAGCCGGGGCCTAAACCATCCAAATAGCAGAACGGGTTAGGTGCTAACAAGATATCCTCTTGGGTCTATAACATGACTTGTAGTGGTAAGGTGTTCACTCCTCCCAACCTTGGGAAGAAGCCATAAGCTCTGAAAACATCAACCGAGGATAGACCCATAGGGGATGAGGCTGCTTCAAGTAATGTTCCAGCTCCATAACTAGCTAATCAGGTTGCTCAACCTGATAATATTATTATTAAGCAGTTGAAGAAGATACAAGCTAATATCAGTATTTGGGACTTGGTGCTATCCTCCCGATAACATTGATGGGCTATCATTGAAGCGCTCTCTAGCATGAGAAACTCTCTATTTACCTCTACCTTCATCATGAAGAGTCAGTTGGTAAATTGGGAATTGCCATTTAGCATGATTACTTTCTCTGATGCGAATCTACCGGTTGAGAGTATTTATCATAATAAAGCACTCTTAATCAGGGTGAATATCATGAATTTCTCCACTCCCTATGTCATGGTGGATGATGGTTCTAGCATCAACGTCTGCCCTCTCAAGGTATTAATCAAGCTCGGTGTCTAGTTTTTAGACTTAAAGCCATGCAAGACTATCATCAAGGCTTATGATGAGTCTAAACGGGAGGTTACCAGTACCTTCACTATTACTGTTATTGTTGAGCTGATCGAATCAGTTGTAGAGTTTACAGTTCTTGACATCCCAATGTTATTTGCTTTATTGTTGGGCCAGCTATGGTTCAATCCCCTGAGGGGTGTACCATCTACCTTATACCAGAAAATCAAGTTTCCACATAATGAGGGTGTGGTTACCATTGTAGCTGATGATGAGGTTACTTTAGCCTATATCAGGGAAGATGTCCCTCTCATGACTGATTTTCAGATCACTGCCATCAAAGAACCTAATTCATACTCGTACCAACTGAGTCCTACTGTGGAAAGAATGATGCAAATGATGAACTTTATGCCTGGCAGAGGTTTAGGTCGGTACTAGCAAGGTCCAGTAGCATTTGACATTCCTACAGCCATGTAGGAGGAGAGGTATTGCATTGGGTTCGATCCCTATACTTTAGATAAGCTAGAGGAGTGCAAGATGGTTATCTTCATTCAAGGAGAGATATAACATGAGCATCCTTCCAGGTTACTCAACTCGGATGACTTCTTTGATCAGTAGTTTACCATCTTTAGTGATGTCTATGATCTGTCAGCCTTGATAATAGTTGAGAAGGCCACTGCCACTTCTTACACCATCAGCCCTGATGACACTTTTCAGATCTTTGGTGATGTCGTTAATCTTACCACCGCCTGTTTGGAGCTAGAAATCACTACAGTTGCTACACTGGGATCCAAGCTACAGAAATTATATATGGAGGACTTACTGTTGCTAAAGGTCTATAAAGACATTGCTACTCTGGTGGATAACACCTTTGAGGAATTGCTGTATAAGGACAATGATGTCCTCATTGATGTTTTATTTAATGATGATGTAATCCCATCTAAATATAATGCAATGAAGAATAACTTTGCTTATGTTTGTGATATGTATTCTGATGGCATTGTGCATGAACATGAGCATTTTTGACATTAACACATCATGCATTAAAAATGTTAACATTAACACAGATGATAAGCCTTGTTTACTCCAGATTACATCAAACTTTACCTTTGAAGAGAGAACAGAAATAATTAGCATACTAAAAAAGCATTTAAAAGCCTTTGCTCTAGGCTATGAAGACATGCCAAGTGTCGACAAGACTATTGCAGAACATAGAATTTCGACCAAGCCTGGGTTTAAGCCAGTTAAGCAGAAGCTGCATCACCTCCAACTAGAATGGGATCAGAAGGTTAAGGAAGATGTCTAGAAGCAGCTGGATGTCAAATTTCTTGAAGTGGTTGACTACCTTGAATGGTTGGCCAATGTGGTTCCGGTTCCTAAGAAAGATGGCAGGGTCAGGGTTTGCATAGACTATAGGGATCTAAATAAAGCATGCCCAAATCCTATGTATTCCTTCACTGATGAATTTTTTGGATATAACCAAATCCTAATGGTTATCGCTGATAAGGTAAAAATAGTTTTTATCATAGAATGGGGGACTTATTACTACAAGGTTATGCCCTTCGGCTTGAAAAATGTAGGTGCTACCTATCAGAGAGCTGCAACAACCCTGTTACATGATTTAATCCACAAGGAGGTTGAAGTCTACATCGATGACATGATGGTGAAATCTCCTACTAGAGCTGCTCTAAATAGGTTTCTCACATAGGTTGAGAAGTATGGACTCAGGCTGAATCCAAAGAAGTGCACATTTGGGGTGACGTCCGGCAAGCTGTTGGGTCACATCGCCAATCAGAGGGGTATCAAAGTGGATCCAGATAAAGCAAAATTGATATGTGAGATGCCTATTCCAAGAACTGAGATAGAAGTCAGGGGATTCCTGGGATAGCTCCAATACATTAGCAGATTCATTTTCAAGCTCACTACCATGTGTGAACCTATTTTCAATCTTTTAAGGAAGAACCAACCTTTGGTTTAGGATGAGAATTACCAATTTACATTTGAGAGGGTAAAGCATTATCTCTCTAACCTGCCAATTCTACAATTGCCTCGGCTGGAAAAATCATTACTACTCTATCTAGCCTTAGAAGTAAAATTAGTGGGTGCTATAATGGCTCAAGAGAATGAAGCCGGAGTCAAACATGCCATCTACTACTTGACTAAGAAGCTGCTACCAATAGAATACAAGTATAACACTGTTGAGAAGCTATGCATGGCTGTGGTCTGGGTCACCAAGAAACTCATACATTACTTTCAATTATACCAGGTTCAGGAGATCTCCAAGGTTGATCCTATGAAGTACTTGTATGAAGCTCCTTCACTGGTAGGGAAACTCTCCAAGTGGCTGATCCTATTATCAGATTTTGATATGCAGTACATCACTATGAAGGTGATCAAAGGTAGAGTAATTGTTGAATTCTTAGTATCCAGGCCGATGGATGACTCTGAGACCTTTGAACTGGAATTCCCAGATGAGCACTTGAGGGTAGTTGATGTCCAAAAATGGCAGTTACACTTTAACGTCATGATCAATAGAAGAGGTGCAGGTATAGGGGTTGTGATAATCACTCATAAAGGTGAACTGATTATGCTTTCAAAGCGGCTGAGCTTTCCAGTCACCAACAATATGGCTGAGTATGAAGCATGTCTATTTGAGTTTGAATCATTGCTAATGATCGATGCCCAAGATGTTGACATATTCAGTGATTTGATGCTTGTCATTCACCAATCCACGGTCGAGTCGGATGTTAAAGAAGAAAGGCTCAAACCCCATGCTGAGTATATGAAGCTCATGATTTACAATTTTAGCTCATGCTAATTTATTCATATACCATGTGAAGAGAATCAGATGGCTGATGCTTTGGCCACACTAGCCTTAGTTTGTGAGCGATCACAGAATCAAGTTTAGCATGTATTCATCGAGCAGTCAAGGATTCCTTGCTATGAAGGAGAATGGGTTATGGTGCTAGACCAGCAAGACGGGACCCCATGGTATGCAGATATCATGAATTTTCTTAAAATTGATGCTTATCTGGAAGAAGCCAACAAGACTGACAAGCTAGCTCTGCACAAACTAGTAGCTAACTTTACCTGGAATCGGGGTGTTCTCTATAGAAGAATACTTGATGGTCTATAACTTTGATATATATCAGAGAATAAGATCAAATCAGTCATGCAGATAGTACATACTGGTGCATATGGGTCCCACATGAATGGATTCGCTCTTTGCAGGAAGATCTTATGCCAAGGGTATTGCTGGCTCACTATGGATATAGACTACATATAGTTTATATGGAGATGTCATGAATGTTAGATTCATGAAGATTTGAGTCACATACGCCAGTAGAATTACATAACTTGACAATGCCTTGGCCATTCCCAGCTTAAAGAATTGACATCATAAGTAAGATTCATCCTAATGCTTCTAACGGACATCGATACATATTGGTGGCTATTGACTACTTCTCTAAATGGGTGGAGGCAGAATCCTACGGCAAACTGGGGACAAAGCAAGTTGCCAAATTTGTAAAGAAAAATCTCATATGCCGATATGGGGTACCACATCACTTAGTATCTGATAATGGAGTGCAGTTTCAAGGCCAAGTGGTTGGCTTGCTAGAAAGATATGGGATTGAGCATAATCGATCTTCTCCTTATCGCCCTCAAGCCAATGGGGTAGTTGAAGTGGCTAATAAGATGATCAAGCAGATCTTAGCCAAGACAGTGTAGACTTACAGAGATTAGCATGAGTAGTTACCATTTACCTTATAGGGTTACCGAACCACTGTAGGAATCCTACAGGTGCTACACCTTACTTTCTAGTTTACGAGACAGAAGCCGTGTTGCCAATAAAAATGGAGCTAAGTCATTTCATTTTATTCTGGAATCTTAGTTGCCAGAGGTTGAGTGGAAAAGGGCCAGGTATGAATAGCTGGTTACTTTTGATGAGAAGTAGCTAAAGGCTCTCTGTCATCTATAACTTTTACAAGAAGTGCATGGAAAATGCATTCAATAGAAAAGGTCAAGCTTGTTGCTATACAGGAAGGTGACTTGGTTTTGAAGCAAGTCAAACTAGCTATTCATGATCCATATGGAAAATTCAGACCAAATTAGGAAGGCCCATTCCTTATTAAAAAGATCCTATCCAAAGGCGCTATCCACATTTTAGATTTGGAAGGCAATGAATTTTCAGAACATGTTAACCTTGACCAGCTAAAAAAGTATTTTATCTAGAGTAAAGGGTAAAAAGAAAAGCAAAAATTAAATAAAAATTCTGGTAAGCTAAAAACCTGCATAAGTGGTTCACGTAAAAATTAAGATTAAAGAAAAATACTTGCTTGATGAGTTGAAAATCCGCTTGGATGACTCATGCAAAAGTTAGAGCTCATAAAAGCAAAAGGAGAGCATTAAAATAGTTGATCAGAAAATCTCATATAAGACTAGTCAACAATAGGGGTTAAGTCTGATGCATATCGGGAAGCTTCTGTGTTGGTTTTAACATTTTTCATGTAAATGTTTTAATCTCATTAATGCAAATGGAACACATGGTCATAAACTTAACCATAAGTAATACTAGTTGCAAACATAAAACATTATCATTCTATGTTGCATACAATCTTTCTACCTAATAATTTCTTATAGTACAGAATTCTAGTTGTAATGCAGTACCCACAACTTATACTCATTATTTGTAGAAGACCCAGCTCCAAGGGTCGCTACCGATATGATCTTATAGTGAGGCCAGGTCCTCTTTACGTGCTTCAGGAAGCAGGACAGCAATCATCCTTCCTTAAACTTAGTTAGCAAAGGGATAATCTGTTTATAGCTATACTAACAATAGATCCTAGCAAGACTGTAATTAATGCAACACCTGAAGCCCGACAATGGAATGCAATTCATGTAAGTCCTCACCATTACATGTTGTATGTGCCACCAAGGATAGGTCCACCTGACCTTACTCTCTGGGATGGCTTCTATCCCCTCGATCTAACCGTTGAATGTCAGCATCCTCACCTCGCTGAAAGTGTAGTCTCTCCACATATGGCTACAAGGTACGCATCTTTATAGATCACCTACTGGAGATGCCAAGATCCCCAGCTTCTTTTAAAGCTGAAAAAAAGAGAAAGCTCGCTAAATTAAAAACCTTGTAAAAGGCTGCTCAAGAAAAAATTAGAGCAACCTATTGAGCTAAAAACCTAAGGGGGTAGTTTAGGCAAAAGTTAGGGTCTAAAGTAAAATTAGTAGCCCAATGAGTTAAAAACCTTGTAAAAGGTAACTCATGCAAAAATTAGGGTAAAAACATAATTTTTTTAGGTTGAAAATTAGTAAAGGTAGCTTAGAATTCTTACCTGCAGCAGAAGCAGCATACCATTGAGGCATTCAGACTATCCTCGCTCCACACTATCCAACCCAAGGATCATCTATGCTATGATCATAGGAAAAGGGGTCTAACTCTGCTCCATCTGGTCTATCATAAACCCAATCACCAAATCTTCATAATCGGATAAGTGGACAAATAAAAACTGCACCAGCAGTCTAAATCTTACTACCCTCAGCCATGATAAGGTAGCCATTAGCTTATGGTTGCATAGCCAGAAGATAGCAGTAAGACCTACAGAACCCTCTGTAATCAACAATGACCTCACTGACAGCTAGACAATCTCTTCACCCATCACCTCAGTTGTTTGAGCATAGCTATCTTGCTCTGAGCAATGACTCATCCACATTAACACGAGCATGTAGACTTATAATTCATGCACCATGCATAAATATTATGCTCATAATTATAACAGGTACTTACCTAAACTTCCAGCATCTTAAAGGTGTGGTAACGACACAGTTCCATTAACAACCTCGTCATGTCAGCCATGGTATCCTGAGGTACCTGTACAGGTCACACATATTGCAAATTAGCAGAATCAACAGACTGATACTTAAAAATTTAGGTATTTTTCATAAACCATTTCAATTTCAATTTCATTGATAAATTTTTTTTCCATGTCTAGCATAAATAAGAAAATGATCCAGCAGATGATCAAAATTAGTTAAACCATTGACTTCTGGTCAAGCTATTGACCAGACAGTGTTGCATTCCGATAGAGGATCCTAAATGTAGACTTTGAAGATATTCAACACTTATTTGATGGCATGAGCATTGATCTGATGATTGATCACCTCGACCCAATACACGGTCACCTTTGGTTCCATAGTTAACCACTCGATCCAGCAAAGATCATAGAATCAAGCCTTTGATTCCTAAACCATAGCAGTAGTCATCTAGATACTGATATCAGATGATTTTGAGCCTCACAGTAAAGCCATTGATCTCGCAATGACCATCAATCAGCCTTGATTGTTTAGCCTGAACGTCGGGCTCCTAATGACTGGATTGAGATTATTATTGGTCAAAACTGTCAACCAAAAAATGTCAAGCCCCGGTAGAGGATCCCAAATGCTATTTTGGAGATATTTGATATTTATTTGATAGTGCAAGCATCGACCTAGCAGACGGTTACCCAGGTCCTGTAATTGACCACTCGATCCAACAGCGATCATAGAATCAAGCCCTTGATTCCTAAACCCTAGCAGTAGGTATTTGAATGCTGATATCATATGATCTTCAGCCTTGCAGTAAAGCCATCGATCTTATAACAGACCACTGATCAGCCTTGATTGTTTTAGCCCGAGCACTAGGCTCCCAGTGGTAGAATTGCATCATAAGCCTCAGCATTAGCAGCAGGTCAGTATTGATCCTTTAGCCCGAGCACTGGGCTCTCAGTTGCAGAATTGGGTTGTAAGCCTCAACATGAGCGTAAGATCAGCATTAATCCTCCAACTTGAGCATCGGGCTCCCAATGGAAGAATTGGTTACATCCTATCAACTTCTGATTATATCATTCTAGGATGATCCTAATCAAGGGGTAAACTGTTAATAATATTTTTGCCCCCAGCACATGCTGACTAGGTTACCCACTTTAGGCACATATTGTGACTTCTTTCTTTATCGGGATGGCTTGATACAAGTTCCCATTCCCAAGAGTAAGTTACATACAAGAACTTTACATATTCATTTGCCATTTGGGCACACAGTTTTCCCTCTGTTTAGTCCATCCAAAATGGCTACCAATCATAGATTTCTAACATAGGCTGCATGGGTTAGCTGGGTTGCCCACTTTGGGCATGTATTGCGACTTATTTTCTTATCAAGATGGCTTGATATAGATTTCCACTCTCAAGAGAAAGTTACATACATGAATTCTGCATATTCATTTGTCATATGGGCACACGATTTGCCCCCCGTTTGGCTCATGCAAAATGTCTGCCAGTCATGTTTTGGTGAAGGAAATGGACTTTTTCTACATTGCCAATCCTAAGGCTTGCACACCTCCTGAGGCTACTATAAATACAAGGATAAGTGTTGTTCTTAACACACAAGATATATCATCAAAATGATACTAAAAATATCATATAAATGGTATACGTTTTAATTCTAAGACATAGGATTAAAATAACTTAAGTAAAATTTAATTAGGATTAGTGACTAATTAATTTTACTAAAATCCTAAGCTTTTAGGAATTTGGGGGGAATGACTTCTAGCCCTGGTAAGTCATTTCTTCCTTTGACTTTTTAAGTTAATTTAGCTTTTCTGCCATGTTTAGCTTACTTTCTTAATTTAGCTTTATTGTCATGTTTAGCTTGTTTTATTTAGCTTTACTACCATGTTTAGCTTTTTATTATACCATGTCATTATGTCATGTCTTATGCCATTATGCCATGTCATTATACCACATCACATGTCACATCATATGCTAATATGTCATGTCACATGCCATGTCATATGCCATTATGCCATATCATCATGTCACATCATATGAAACCATGCCATGTTATCATGCCACATCATATGATTCCATGCCATGTCATCATGTCACATAACATGTCATATGCCACTATGCCATATCACATGCCATGTCACATGTCATATGCCACTATGCCATGTCATTATAACATGTCACATGTCATACGCCATTATGCCATGTCATCATGTCACATGTCATGTCACATGTTATATGCCATTATGCCATGTCATCATAACATGGCACATGTCATACGCCATTATACCATGTCATCATGTCAAATGCCATGTCACATGTCATATGCTATTATGCCATATCACATGCTATATCATCATGTCATATGCAATTATGCCATATCACATGCCATGTCATAATATCATATGCTATTATGCCATGTCACATGCTATATCATCATGTCATATGCTATTATGCCATGTCACCATGTCACATTCCATGTCATCATGTCATATGCTACATCACCATATCATACCTTACATCCATTGAACTTTGGCTCTTGATTCATGCTTTTTACATGGCATAGAATTAGTCGATCAAGTCCTAAATTTCATTTGCTATTAATGATTTTTCTTATTTATTTACATTTTCACTAATGCATTTTTTGGCTCGTGCTACCCATGGTGGAATTTTTCCCGAGGAGGTTGAGATGTTACTTAATGTCTCACATTTTTGTATTTACAAAGATCTTATGTAATAGAATAGCTTTATTCCCCCATTTTTAGAATTTAGCATTAAATCCTATGTGTATCCCTTAATTCTTTGATCCCTTTCATCGGCCTTTCGATAATTTTTATTTCATGGATAGTTTTATTATATTTGTTAAAATATACATACCAGATTATGTCACATGCCATGTCACATGCCACATGATCACATGTTTTCATGTTGCTTTTTCTTAGATATTTCATATGTGTTTTAAGTGTTTTGTTTTAGTTTTATTCAAGTTTTACTAAGTATTCTATATGTTTTCATTGTTTTACTAATTTTTTTTGTGAGAAGCCCCAAATTATCAATTTGAGGGAAATTTGAGGGAATTCGCAGGAAAAACAGGAGAAAATTGGCTAAGTAAGAAGAGAAATGGTATTCAAAGCAAGAGCACGACTCGTGAAAACCATCACGAGTCGTTACAGAAGAAAGATCAAGAGGAAAATGCAATGCAAGACTCGAGACAGTCAAAGTGCGAGTCGTTACATTGAGAGGAAGGAGATGAACTAAGGCAAGAGTGAAATGCACGACTCGTGAAGGATGTCACGAGTCGTTACAGAAACTTTTGGAGGAGAAACGCAAAGAAGGACACGACTCGTGAAGCTAATCACGAGTAGTTACAGTAACTTCTAAAGAAGAAACGGGAAAAGGACACGACTCGTGAAGCACATCATGAGTCGTTACAGAGACTTCCAAAGAAGAAAAGAAGGAAGAGCACGACTCGTGACATCACGCACGAGTCGTGACAGAAGAACTACTAAAGGAGAAGCACGCCTAAAGATTAAAGCACGACTCGTGATGATTAATGAACGAGTCGTGACATGATCGCAACCTTTGGAAAAGACGTAATTTTTCATCAAAACAACTGTCATTCAACCGATCTTTTTGCCAAGCAACACAATGTTTTAGAATAGACATTTCATTTATTATAAATAGGCCTTAAAGGTCAATGTAAAACTCATAGTGGATCAATAGAGGAGTGCATTATAGTGGATTAAATAGAGAATTGAAAGTGTTTGTTAAAAGTAATTCTCCATAGCCTCCTTCTATTTCCCTATCATTTTAGTTTATGATTTTACTTTATTTCATTAGAATATAGCTATCTTTTGTTTCATAACAGTCTTTTACTTTACTTGTTTCATTTATGTTTTATTTACTTTCATTGCATCTTGTTTATTTACTGTTATTACTTTCCAACTAAGCTTTATTTTATTTTAAAACCTTTTCTTTGATTTCTTAATTATATTTAGTATAGATTGAAGAATGAATGTATGATTGACATTCTTGGTTACATGAAGTACTTAATTTATCTTCACATGCTTGATCACCATGTTTGGATTCTAAATTACTATTAACTAATGAGAATTAATAATAGTAATGGAAGATTCATGTTAATCACTCTAGTTAAAGGATTGTTGGAGTCCACTTCTTGAGAATGCTAATCATGACATATGTTTATCATTGCTTCATATTTGCATCTGTAAAATGAGAGTTTTATGGAAAATAATGTGAATAAACATTATATAGGTATGAGAATACTAAATAGTACAAATGAAAATGTCATTTCTATATTGGTTTGTTTTAACATTATTCATAATTGATTTGACTAATTACATCTTTAAGGATCAATATTTACTTTATCATCATAATCCTTACCTATTCAATTCATGACATAAAGATATTA
>CANYBF011192298.1:0-16476 GCA_948192965.1 Dalechampia spathulata | reverse complement strand
GTACGGCCGTACGGACATTGGTACGCCCGTACCAACTCTAAAAGCCTGACAAACCAAAAACCTGCGAGGACCGGTACGGCCGTACCACCTATTGGTACGCCCGTATGGGTACTGTTCATCTGACAAACCTCACTATTCCTGCGAGCTGTGGTATGGCCGTACGCCCATGTGGTACGCCCGTACGCACTCGAGGCCCTCAGATCCCTGTTTCCTCTCTGTCTCGTACGAACGTACGGCCACCCGTACGCCCGTACCACATCCTAAAATCACATAACTTGCCTATTTGGCAAGCCTAACTCATCCCTAACACACCCAAACCTTCTTGCCAACCCTGTAACACTTCAATACACATTCTTAAGCACAATCACAAGCCGTCCCTCATCCGACCGAGAAGACACGCTTCCCATGTGGTATGGCCGTACGCCCATGTGGTACGCCCGTACGCACTCGAGGCCCTCAGATCCCTGTTTCCTCTCTGTCTCGTACGATCGTACGGCCACCCGTACGCCCGTACCACATCCTAAAATCACATAACTTGCCTATTTGGCAAGCCTAACTCATCCCTAACACACCCAAACCTTCTTTCCAACCTTGTAACACTTCAATACACATTCTTAAGCACAATCACAAGCCGTCCCTCATCCGACCAAGAAGACACGCTTCCCAACGAGGCGACGTCACACATTCAAGCATCTAAATGCATACATAACACCACATACCAATACAGATACACATACACATCAATCCATCATCATGCATCATTCAATTCTATCAATCATCTAGGCATATACACCTATAAGTGCATAACTCCTAGGGTCTGTAACGTATGTGTAACATGACCAGGACCTTCAGGTGAGAACCTAGGCTGATCAATTTACAGTCAGAGGAGATTATAATTTAAAGAATCTCATTCTCAAGGTAGCTTTGGACCAATATAACATACTCCATGGTGTTCTTCTATATATACAATTTATTATATTAATCTCAGTGGCAGTAATACTTATATTATAAACTTGTGATATGTGTAATATTGATATTACGTTATCGTGTGAAATTAAATATACATATCACATTACGAATGATGGTGTGATAAACTGAAAACATATGTTAAAATAAAATGGATCCATACTATTGTGTATTGATATTATCTCTGTTATGATGACATATGATAATATATTTATATATGATTATTGTAGTAATTTATATATAGATACTTTATAGAATAATTAATGATTTTCTTATTTAAAGAATTATTAACTATTTTACGGAGGATATTTCACCGGTGTCACAATAATAATCACAATCATTAATTAAAAATAAAATCATAAAAAAATCCAATTATTTAATACCCAGATCGAAATGATCATGAGGATTTTGAGCGGGACCTGCAATTTGAATCTTGATTTTCACTCATTTTTCCTTTTCTTTTTGTTTTTCTAATTCCTTCTTTCTGCAGCAACAACGACCAACTTTCCCTTTTGTCTCTCTTTCTGTGTTTCCACTTCACCATCTTTCCTATTAATTACTAATTATTCGGAACCACCAAGCTTTTTTTTTTTTTTCAATTGAAATTTTCCTTTTTATCGTTTTTTTTTTAATTTTTCCGGCGGCAGAAAGTCACCCACATTTTGTCAGATCTATCTGTCTTTTCTTCCTTCGCTATTGATTTGTATAGGGAAATTGAATATTCTAGGGTTTTTGATTTTGACTTTTCCTTTTGTTTGGTGTCTGAACAAGTGTTGATTCATTGTTTGGAATTGAAATGTTGGGTCATTGAAATTTCAAGATGCTGAGAACTCGCCAAGCTGGAATTGCAGAGCTCTTTTTCAGTTTTGCTGTTTAGGGTTCAGTTTCAAGTGACATTGTAGTGATAGTAGCAGTTCTCTTAGAGTGGTTACAGAAGCTCAAGAGAGAGTAAGAATTTGAGAATTGTGTGCAATGCAGAGCTCAACGAGCTCAGTAGCAGCACAACCAGAGGCTATATTAGAGTGGTTACAGAAGGAAATGGGGTACAGGCCATTAGGGTCGTACAATGCTTCCACGAACAAATCTCAATTTCCTTCACTTGATGCGATTCGAAGGGTTTGTCGTGGAAATATGATACCCATTTGGAGTTTTCTGATAAATAGGGTGAAATCTGAGAAAACTGTTGAGAGTATTAGGAAGAATATCATGGTTCATGGCAGTGGTGGTGGTAGTAGTGGTGTTGATGGTGGCAATTTGGTTAATTCGGGGAAAGAGGAGGTTGGTAGTGGTCGGAGTAGAGCGGGTGGGAGGAGAAAGGAAAAGGGTCTGGTAGTTTCTGGGGAGAGTTCCAGTTCGAGTTCCAATGCGGTAGAGAGTAGGGAGGTTGCTTTACAAGAGAGGGAATTGGCTGCTAAAGAAGTTGAGAGGTTGAGGAATATCGTTAGAAGGCAAAAGAAGGATTTGAGAACTAGAATGATCGAGGTTTCAAGAGAGGAGGCTGAGAGGAAGAGAATGCTTGATGAGCGTGCAAAAAACAGGTTGGCTTTTCAGAATTTTGATGTAATGTTATTACGGCGCTTTGTTTCATATCATAATTATGTTTCTTTTTATTCAACTTCCATATGAAATTCCTTTTACAAACCGTGGAGGACCAGATCATTTTTTCTTTTTAGTGTATTAAGATTTCGACAAGAAAGTTAGCTATTGCACCCTTGGATGGGCGTTGATGTCTGAGTGTTGCATGCTGCAGGCACAAGCAGGTGATGCTGGAGGCCTATGATCGACAATGTGATGAAGCATCAAAGATATTTTCCGAGTATCATAAACGCCTTTGTCATTATGTTGATCAAGCAAGGGATGCTCAAAGATCGAGTGTTGACTCTTTTATTGAAGTCGCTAATACCTTTACTACGAGCACTGAGAAGGAGGCCGTCTACTCAACTGTCAAGGGTACTAAATGTGCAGATGATGTTATCCTCATTGAAACCACCAGGGAAAGGAACATCCGGAAAGCATGTGAATCCTTTGCAATTCATATGATCGAGAGAATACGTAACTCTTTTCCAGCTTATGAAGGAAATGGCATTCATTTGAATCCTCAAGTAGAAGCTGCCAAGTTGGGCATTGATTTTGATGGAGAATTACCTGATGAGGTTAAAACTGCAATTATGAGTTGTTTGAAAAATCCTTCTCAATTACTTCAGGCAATGACCACGTATACTTCGCGGCTGAAAACTCTTATTTCACGAGAAATAGAGAAAATTGATGTTAGAGCTGATGCAGAAACCTTAAGGTATAGCAACCTTTCCTGGCCTATGATTTTTGTTTTATTTATTTTTGATATCTATGAACTGTATTTGCAGTTGTAAAATCCTTTGCCATATTAGTAAATTCAAATTACTTTATCAGGTACAAGTATGAGAATAACAGAGTAATGGATATTTCTTCTCCTGATGCGAGCTCTCCTCTAAATTATCAACTTTATGGCAATGGAAAGATTGGAACAGATTCACCCTCTAGAGGGTCTCAAAATCAGCTTCTTGAACGACAGGTCTTTTTCTTTTCCTGGTTGCAACTTCTGCATTTGTTTAGTTCCCTTACTGCTTTACTGCTTGTAAAAATAATGGATGCATTTGTGGTGACTGTTTTAAGTTTATGTTGTTAATACAGTTAGTGACTTCAGTTTTCCATAGTCTCTTTGAGGTGAATGGGCATGTGGTTTTGCATTTGATGTTTTCTTCATTGATTGCGCTCATGTGGATGCATGTACATAAATCTGCTTGCTGCTATGTTTTTGGAGGATGTTTCCTTGAATCTTTTATGCATTATTTTCAGAAAGCTCATGTCCAACAATTTTTAGCTACCGAAGATGCAATTAACAAAGCTACTGAAGCTAGGAATGCCTGTCAAAATCTCTTGAAACGCTTGAATGGAAGTGGTAATGTAGTTTCTTCACCCTCACTTGGTGTTGAAGGCACATCGCAGAACATTGGCGGTCTCAAGCAATTTGAGGTAATTTCTAAACCATAGTTTGTAATGATTAACCATGATTTTATGGATTGCCTTCAGTCTCATCTAACCCCCAGCCTCTGTTTAACCATTTTGCAAAACAGGATGCTTTAGGCATGTTGCATTGAAAACATTCTGTGTTTTTCTTTTAGCTTGGTAATATGTTATGACCTTTATCGTTACGGCCTTCCCCCATTTCAGAAGGTGTACAATTTAGGATTTGAATTACATGGATACCATGAAGCCTAAATATTAAACACCCACAGTCCATATGATGAAGTATATCAGTTCTCTGTTGAAGATAACTTATTAGCAATGTAGTTGCTACCTGCTACTGATATATATATCCGTGAATTTTCATTGTATTTTCAGTTTAAAAGAATTGTAAGGTTTTCTACGATTGACAATAATGAATCAGGGAAAACAAATCTTGATATCTAATGGATAGTTGCTTATGTTTATTTTCTTTCCTGTCCTTCATTTAGTTCTCTCATATCCCTGGTCTTGAACTTGACAGATATGTTATGCATGTACATGTACAAGTCCTCTGGGTATCATTATCATTTGTCTGTATGTAGGCTTTAATTGTTTTATTCTAAAGTTTAAGCCTTAAAATTGATGTCCGTTAATGTACACTCTGAACTGTGGCTTAATTGATCTCTTTCATTTCTTCATGCAGTTGGAGGTTTGGGCCAAGGAGAGAGAAGCTGCTGGGCTGAAGGCAAGTTTGAATACCTTGATTTCTGAAATCCAACGGTTGAATAAATTGTGTGCGGAGAGGAAAGAGGCTGAAGATTCTTTGAGGAAGAAGTGGAAGAAAATTGAAGAGTTTGATGCACGTAGATCTGAACTTGAAGCTGTTTTTACTACCTTATTGAAGGCTAACATGGTAACTTACCATCTTTGTAATTTCTACCTGGACGTAAGCTCACCATCTATATGGGATTGAGTTGAAACTTGTTCGGTGACTGTTGATTTTTCATGTTATCTAGGATATTATAGAAGCCTGATCTGTGCCTTATTTTGGTATTGAATTACAAACTAAGATTTCTCTCCTTGCTATAAGAGTGAAGCATAGTTAAGAAGCCTGGTAAATGTTTTCGTGTCTTGGTATTATAATACATGTTAAAGGGTTGTTTACTTGTAGAAAAGATTTTTCCTATTTTCTTTTTCTAGTTTTCTATTTCTATTTCTTTTTTCTTTTGAAATGAAAAATAAAATTTTGGAAAACGTCTATTGTAGTAAATTTCAAATTTGATATATTTTTGGTATTATATTTAATGCTAATAAGAGAAGGTATTGTAATAAATGTGATGTATAAAATAGTATTTTCTACTTTTCTCATTTTTAGGGAAAGTTGGATAATATTTTATATAATGATTTTCAAAGTTATGTGTATTTTGAGAAAACATAGTTTCCTTTTCTTTTTTCTCTATTTAGAAAATTTTATAAAACTTAAATTCTATTTTCTAAATTTCATAGAATAATTTTTTAGAAAACATGCATAATTCTCCACAACTAAACAACACTTAAGATTCTTCCTAAGTTCTAAAAGTGATCAAGTGAAAAGGAGGAGTATATTTAGAATGTCTTGAAGGAAAATATCAGGATTTGACAATGCTAGATCTTTCTAGTGCAGCACTTAACAGAGTGGAGTGTAGGAAAAAACTGAACTGGGACTAGCACTGTCTTTAATTGAGTTGATTTGTTCATGAACGAAATTCAACTTATAAATCATATATGTTTTCCTCATTGTAAGCGTTTATGCTTTTAGGTTTGGATGGTATCAAGGTTGCAAATAATTAATATTTAAATGATTATATATGCCAGCAAATTGCATCTTTCATTTTCTGCAAGTCCAGAGCTTAGACTACATGCGTGGTGCTATATATTGCATTAAATCGACTTTGGCTTCCAAGTTGTGGCTTCTCTAGTATTTGCAGCTGTTTGCTATAATGCTATTATATCTTGTTTGATATACATGCGTGGACACAGTATCATCACATGTGGTCAAAATTCTATCTTGTTTCTAATCATCTGATTAATGCTATTATCAAATGAAACCCTAGCACTTTAGGGGTGTGTTACAGTTTGATCACAGATAGCTACCAGCCTGGCGTGATTCTAAAGCTCAAAATCTGATAATTTCAATATTCAGACTATGATTGATTTCTGTTTCTCAATTACAAATGTATAAGAAGAGATGAATTTTATTTTGGTTTATTATCTTGAATGTGGCATGCCATTTCTTTAAAGTTCATGGTCTTCTGAATCCAACCGAATTCTGGAAGATTAAAGTCAACTGCAGAAATTAGCTACTCATACAGTTTAATATTGTAGGATGCAGCTGCATTTTGGAATCAACAGCCATTGGTGGCGAGGGAGTATGCATCAAGTACCATCATTCCTGCTTGTATGGTTGTTGCAGATATTGCTAACACTGCAAAGGATCTTATTGATAAAGAAGTTAATGCCTTTTCTCAAAGTCCTGATAATAGCCTGTACATGCTTCCTTCTACTCCTCAGGTTAGTAAAACCGTTGTCATATTCCACTGTAGGGTTCTGTGTGACGAGCATTTACTAGATTCAGTAACAAACCTTTATGTTCTATCTGTAGCATTGATTCTTTGTTTCAGAGATGAAGAAACCAAGATCCGTCTGGGCCTTTTTTGTTGTTCATTTTGGTTTTGTGTTTCTTATCTCAGATTTTACTTTAATAAAACATACGTTTTGACACTTCATTCATTCTTTTTGTATCAAATTCTGTCAGGCACTTTTGGAGTCCATGGGTTCTACTGGATCAACAGGAGCCGAAGCTGTTGCTGCTGCTGAGAAAAATGCTGCTCTAGTGACGGCTAGAGCTGGTGCTAGGGATCCATCAGCAATTCCATCTATATGTCGTGTATCTGGTGCCCTTCAATATCCTGCTGGTGAGTTCTTTTTCACCTTTTGGGTGATAGATTCATCATCTTTTAAATTCTTTTTGACAGGAGTGATTGTAGACGTGGTACGTACTTGTTTGTTATGTTTCTACTAAAATACTTACTAATGAACCAGCTGGATAATTGTTTTCTTTTAAAATCTTTTTAATGAATAGTTTGTTATTTACAAATAGGTCTGGAGGGTTCTGATGCCGGTTTAGCATCAGTGTTGGAGTCCCTGGAGTTCTGTTTGAAACTTCGTGGCTCCGAGGCTAGCATATTGGAGGACTTGGCGAAGGCTATCAATCTTGTCCATACACGACAGGATCTAGTAGAAAGTGGCCATGCATTGTCAAATCATGCATACCGTTCTCAGCAAGAATATGAAAGGTAAACCTGAACGTGGCGAATCATGTTTTATTTTGTAGTTCATGTAGTAACTAACAGTTGCAACTTTTTACTACAAATCCTTAACGTTGTTGGAGCATTATTCTGTGTAGTTACATGGCCTGTCCTAAATTATGTAGTCATTGACACAATCTTTTATTTCTTGAACTTTTGTTTACTCTAAGAAGCTTACCAGTTAAGGATTTTGTTCCAGGACTACAAAGTATTGTCTGAGTTTGGCAGCTGAGCATGAAAAAATTGTCTCTGATAAATGGTTGCCGGAACTTAGAACAGCAGTTTTAAATGCTCAGAAGTGCTTGGAAGATTGCAAATACGTGAGGGGTTTGGTGAGTTACTATCTCGATCAAAATCTATGACTATTGGACGTGCTGTAGAATATATATTTTATTGTGCTTACAGTTGCTTTTTAGATTTCAAGCTTATCATTCCATTTGTGTTTTCTTTGCTGGTATAAACATAAGAACAGGATAGTCGTATTAATTTGATCCTTCTTTTTATTGAATTATTTTAATTCACAGTTCATTTATCAAGTCTGATGTATTTTACTGTAGCTTGATGAGTGGTGGGAACAACCAGCATCCACCGTTGTTGACTGGGTTACTGTTGACGGGCAAAACGTTGCTGCTTGGCATAATCATGTCAAGCAACTTCTTGCATTTTATGATAAAGAACTTAGAACATGAGAATCAGAGCTACAGAACTACCACTGTTTTCGGCCACGAATGTGCTGGATTTGAAAACGCTCAAACAGGCACCCTGCTTGGATTATGGATACATTTTTTCCACGCAAATGAAAACATCTCTGAGGTATCCTTCAATTTGGAAATCTACACGAGATTGAATGCTTTTCAAATGGAAAATCAAGGTCCTCTGGTTGAAGGGTAAAGAAAGACGGATAGAAATCTATCATTAGGGGTAAAGGTCTAGGCATCATCATCTAAACATAGCGAGGATGAGCAAGGACCTCCAGTATTTGAAGTTGAGGCATTATCTATTGATTCTTTGACTTTAATTTGTTGTACAGAGTGGGTTTGGAAGTAAATTCCTGTATCATAAACTGCTGGTGGTTGTTTTATGGAAGAGTGGTTTTCATGGCACTTTCTTTTCCTCTTCCTGGTACATGTTTGAGGCTTTTGAGTAATTCCACTGGTAAGGCTGTATCATTCTCCATCATTCCAATGTTTACACCAAGCAAAACATTGATTTTATATATTTTTAAAATTGTCGTAATTTTAATTTGTTTTAAATCATAAAATATCTTTATTATAGAGGAGAACACATTTCAGTTGATTTGATTTTTTGATTCTAACTTTATTTGCTAATTATACAGTAAAATAAATAAATTGTATCAAATTATATATATATATATATATATATAATTAGATAAAGCATCAATATGATGATAAATCAAGACAAAAAGATACCAAAAAATATGACAACCATTATCTGTGCTGCTTGTTTAATAATTGAATAAGGGCAGCCTCCACATTGCAAAGCATAGATAACTCCTGTGTTACCCCTTAGCTCTTGCAGTCTTCCGTTTCTATGGATGATGATTCTTCTGTGAGAGTTGACTTGGATAATCTTCCAAGAAAGACGGGTTGGGGAGGCAGAAATACCATAAAAGACATGACAACCGTAATCTGTACTGCTTGCTTAATAATTGTTTCCCCCCATCTCTTTCTTGGAATCTATTTATTTTAAATTTAAAGACATAGTGGGAAGTGGATCGAGTAAATGAAATATTGATTCTTTCTATTTGAAAATTAGAGTTCAAAACTCAGCTAGATGCCTAATTATTATTTTTCTAATATATAATTTAATATGTTTGTACATTGTATTATTTTAGAATTGACTATTTTTATTTTCTTAATACAATTAATAAATTAAATTACAAAAATCTCTTTTATAATTGTTTAACAATTAGAATCAGCTATATATAAGAAGTTTATCTTTTCATTTTCAGCTGTTCTGGCGGCAAGTTAATAAGCTACTTCAAAAGCCAGATGGATTCTTCTTCTTCTTCTTCTTCTTCTTCTTCTTCTTCAACTGTAAGATTTGACATTGACAATCTTCCAAGGAAGACAAGTTGGGGAGGCATAGAGTTTGCTCAATGGGAAGGTTTCTGGTTCCGCCAGTCTTTGGTTGCAGCTGCATTGGCTGCAAGATCAAACTTCCTGGCAAGAGATAATGATATAATCCTGGCTTCCTCCATGAAGACAGGTACTACCTGGCTCAAGGCTCCTGTTCCTTGTATAATGAACAGCAAGCCAGATGCTTTCTCTTCTGCCAATTGTTGATAACCATCCGAATGCTCTTATGCCATCTCTGGAGGTCCAAATCTTTCGGCAAGATCCTGAAAATGCTAAGCTTTCACTCTCAGCTATGCCTTCTCCTAGAATTTTTCGAACCCATATCCCCTATTCAAAGCTTTCAGAATCCATTAAGAAATCTGCCTGCAAGATTATTTACATTACTCGAGACCCTAAAGATGTATTCGTATCATTGTGGCATTTCCTGAATACTGCAAGCACAATTCCAATCCCTTTAGAAGAAGCATTTGACAGCTTTTGCCAAGGAATCTATTCATTCGGACCATACCATGATCATGTTCTAGAATACAGGCAGGAGTCCCTAAAAAAGCCTGAATCTATCCTGTTTTTGAAGTATGAGTATCTCAAGAACGACCCTTGAATGCAAGTTCGTAAGTTGGCCAATTTTCTTGGTCGGCCGCTTGTCAATGATGACCAAGTTCGCAGGCTCCCGTGGAAGCGTAGCTTGGAGATCAACAAAAATGGAGTGGACCCTTGTAATAAAATGAAGTATAAATCTTATTTCAGGCTTGGTTTGGTCGGGGATTGGAAGAATCACTTATCAGAAGAGATGGAAGGACGATTGGGCGGAATTACAAAAATGAAGCTCCAAGAATCCGGTTCAGACCTTTGAAAAAATGTCTTTATGTGGTCCGTGTATTTGCCATATATAACGTGCCTATCAATTGAACCGTAATTAATATATGAATGATGAATCTAATTATGATACTTAATAAAATCATCTCGTGTTATAATTATACTTTAACATTCAAAAACATTTTACCTAATAAGTTTTTAATTGTTTATTATTGTGTTTTTGAAGTTGAGGCATTGCCTGTTGATTCTTTGACTCTAGTTTGTTGAACAGAGTGGGTTTTGAAGTAAATTCCTGAATCAAAAACTGGAAAATTTTTTGGGTGATCCAAGTTCACCACGTAGGATTATAGACCCACTAATAGTATATTGATACGTGTCAATTTTTATTAAATGTCAAGTATCCATTGGTTTTATATTGATCGTATGTAATTATCATTAATTGTTAATATGTAAATGACAATCAATAAATGTTTGATATTTAATAAAGATTGATACGTATCAATATACTATTAGTGGGTCCATAATTCTACATGATGAAACCAGATCACCCAAGAATTTCTCACTGGAAAAATTCTTGGGTGACTTCATTGGTACTATATGACATTTCAAAAATTATGTGTATCTTGTTCTTAATTCTTAATTATATAAAAATGATGAAATTATTTATTTTAAATGACTCAAACTAAATGAGTCCAAGATACTATTTAAACTTCTAAAATCATCATATTATCAAATATTGCAACCCCTAAGCTATCAAATCATACACCATTAAAATTTAAATTTTTGATATGATTATTGTTCAGAAGTTCAAAATTTATGTAAATCAAACCATTAAGATTTACAATTATTTACAACATTATTTACACCAAGTAAAACATTAATTTGAAAAATTATAATGTTTTGTATCTTTAAAATATCATTTATCTATATTTTTAAAACATTTTCATAATTTTAATTTGTTTTACTAGATCAAATCAAAATTTTTAATTTTAAAATCAAACTAAGTTGAATTTTTTTAATTTTGAAATTTGTAAACTGAATCAAATTAAATCTTTGAATTTGCACATACGGATGCAAACTGAGTCATGTGGCTCATGAGTTATTTGGAATGTGATTTGATAAAAACTCTTTTGATAAAGTTTATTTAATAAATGAATCGAGCTTAAATTAGATAATATTTGACTTATTTAAACTTGTGAGCTTACTCGATAACAAACTCGTGAATTAATTCATTAATTTATATGAAAAATTTAATTTTAAATATATAATCTATAAATTTATAATCATATAAATATATAAAAATATTTTTTAATTTAATTATTAATGTAAGATCATAAGTATTCATGAAATATAATATTTTTATTAATAATTTTTTATTTTTTTAAATAAAAATAAATAATTTATATTTATTAAACTTGTTTAAACTCATAATACATTAAAAAAAATTTGAAAACAATCAACACTCAATTATAAATAAGTCAAGCTTGAATAAATTAAAATCTGGCTTGCATTCGTCGCTAAATCCGTAGCGATTTCACTACAGAATTATCCGTCGCTAAATCCGTAGCGATTTCGCTATAGAATTATCTGTCGCTAAATCCGTCGTAATTTTGCTACAGAATTATCTATTGCTAAGTCTGTAGCAATTTCACTACAGAATTATCTGTCGCTAAGTCCGTAGCGATTTCACTACAGACTAAATCCATAGCGACTTCGCTACAGAGTTATTCGTCGTTGAATCCGTAGTAATTTTGCTACAGAATGTTCCGTTGCTAAATCCGTAGCAATTTCTTTGAAAAAATTTTCATATTTTATTTATATTTTCAATATTTTCAAAATTTTACACCTATAAAATAAGACTTCTATGATTAACATCATTCATATTCTTCACCCCCAAGTTCTACAATATTTTGTCAAATATTCACGTGATGCATCATAAATTAAATAGGTAAAATCTAAAATAAAGTTAAACATTGCAACTAATAGTCGTAGAAATTATAATATCATTTAAAAATTACTTAAAAAAACAAATAATAAGAAAAAGTAAATATGTATTCCTATGGTATAAGAGTAGTGTCATCAACCTCGCAATCATCTATTGGAGTAGGATCAGTATGAACTGTAGGTACAATTGTATTAGATAGATGAACTATAGAGTTCGTATCATCAACTGGTGTAGGATGCTCTGGTTGTGCGGTGGCTGGCTGGGCGGTGGCTGGTTGAGAGCTTTGTATCTAATGTATAACTCGATCAGTTATCAATCGCAAGATCAAAAGCATCAGTCAAAGCAGCACGCATAGTATCTCGAATTTCTTATCTCATCATGTTAGTTAAATGTTGCTAGCTAGAACCCTCTGATGGTCCACAGGCAGTAGTGTTAACCGATGAACTACTATAATAACTACTAGCCTAGGAACCAATACCATACATTTGATCCTTTGAGGCTTCACCTACAGCGTCTAAATAAATCTGAGAGTCATCTACCATGTTATTTGACTACACGACTGCCTCTTCTAACCTAGTAACATGATCCTAATAAAATATAGATGTATAAAAATAATGTCATTATCTTGCATAATAATATTACAATAAAAATGTTGTTTTTACTACATGCTTACATTAATTTGATGTGACCTCTCATCAACAAAATTGACCCGATCATGATTTCGTGTATGTGTATACATGAAAAGCTCATGAGGTGTCAACTCCCTGCCATCATTTTGCTCCATCTACAAAGTAAAGAAATTAAATGGTAAGAAAAAAATATGAAGAATATTCATAATTTTAAAAAACATTATGAAACATATTTTACCAAATCTCTCTTATGTTCATCTATAGCCTTCGAGCCACAAGTATGAGTGGAAACAACTTGACCATCTCTACCACTACGTCGATTGCTAGAGGCTTTAGCACTCTGTAATTATGTGTTAGGCTGTCTTCAGTATTTCATCCAGGTAGCCTAAGTCGTCTCACTACAAAAAATAGGTCCATCTCCTTTAGCCTTCATCTTAGTTAGCATATCTCTATACCTGTTACAAAAAAAGTTTAGAGTGTTGAAAAGCTTGAAGAAAAAATTCATGACAACCAATTATAATTTTATAAAAGTCATAAATTTATCTAAATAGTTTATCATGCTGATGCCTTATGCCTCCAAGTTTGGTAGATAGTCTCAATAGTAAATTGTTCCTCATCCCAATAAAATTGTTTTTATGAGCATAACAGAATATTTTTCAGTAATGAACACTTAAATCATTACCATTTTATCCCGGAAAGAAAACCCAGAAATCCTTTCACATTATTTCCAAAATTCGAGCTTAAATTTCCGTTCTTTGGCCAAGAACAGCCACACACATGAATTGTGGTTAAAGAATAACAAAAAATGAGTGTAGTTGGTGGGAAAGACTTCAATTCAACAGAGTTGAAACCTAATGTTGGTGAATTTTGTTTTATTTTTTTAAGGTAAAGTTAAAGACTTCAAAAGTGGAATGATGTGGTTTATAACATATTTATGTAAGAAAGACATATCTTCCTCTTTTCGTTTTAGTTGCTTTTATAAATGAAAAGGATAGATATTGAAAATGTTTCATCTGAAATCATACCGGGAATGTAAGATGCCCAACGCAGTTTGCCAATTTTTTGTGTAATTTCTTCAGTCGATAGGCTCGATCAATACACCTTCCGGGAATGTAAGATGCTCAAAGCTTCACCCCTCTTTGACTAGATATTTAATTACAAAGGCAACTCTAGATGAATTGATTGTAAGGTTTGAATTTTGAAGAAAAACATAATCGATTTCGTAAAGAAATGAGAAATGCAAAATTGATTTCCAGAAATTTGGGCTACTATCAATTAGAAACGGAAGAAGGTGGACTATGGGATGTTTAGGATAAGAATAAGAGAAGGGCACGCCATTTTATCTTTCTCAAAATGACGTCGTTTTAACATTTTCAAAACGACGTCGTTTTGATACATTTTTAATTTTTAATTCTTATTTTTACTTAATATTAATTCTTATTTATATTTTAAAATATTACTTAATATTAATTCTTATTTATATTTTAAAATATCTAAATATATTTACTATTAATTAATAATATTATAAATTATTTAAATCATTATTTTACAAAATAATTATACAAAACAAGCAAAGCATTTTTTATAAACATTACATAAATATTAGTAATTATAAACAACATAAATAGGAGGAATTATAATTTCTCTAATTGTGTATATAATATTTATAATTATTAATACTAATTATTTATATATACATTATAATACATATATACAATTATATATATATATATATATATATACATTCTAAATATTAATCAATTATATATATTTCCCAACATTTCTATATTTTGAAATTTTACTTTATTCTCAATTATATTCGTATATTCATGTCACTTTAATTTTGAAAATAATATAATTTTTTGTAAACACTTTCTAATTTAACAAAGTTCTCATTTTCAACTCTTTTGGTATTATGAATATTACAATGATTTATTATGAAAATTAGAATGATTTTATTCAAAATATTTTTTATTAATATTACTTTCATATACGCAATAAATTATAATTTATTGTCCAATTTTAATTTCAAATGCATTAATTTATACTTCTTATTTTTCAATTTACTTAATATTACTTTAAATTAAAAATATTAATAACTATTTTATACTTTTTAAAGAACATAATAAATATGTCTACAAATTTAGAAGTGAAAACAATAATATTGATAAATTTTAATTATTTTCTAAAAACTTAATAATATTAATTAAAAAAGAAATAGTGACAGAATTCGCTACGGAATTTTCGACATAGCCATAGCTAAATTACGATAGAATTTGCAACGGAAACATGTCTGTAGCTAAATCGCGATGAAATTTACGACAAAAACATGTCAGTAGATAGCTACGGATTTTGCGACAGAAATATTTTTGTAGCTAAATCGTGACGGAATTTGAGATGGAAATAATTCCGTAGTGAAATAGCTATGGAATTTGTGACGGAAATAATTCCGTCACGAAATAGCTACGGAATGTGCGACGGATTTATTGTCTGTCGCTAAATAGCTACAGAATCCGTGACTAATAATATATTCCATCCATTGAACATTTCCATCGCTAATCCATCACTATTTAGCTATGGATATTTTCTGTAGTGGAGTTTCTAAGCAATTTCACTGTAGTGAATTATATATGAAAAAAATCATATAGAGCATCAATATTATGATAAATCAAGATAAACAGAAATAACAAAAAAAAATCTAAGACAACCAATAATTAATTATGTATCTGTACTAATTGGATAAGATCCAACAACTTCATGTAGAAAATGTCGGACCACTTATCTTTTTGGAATCTGCTTATTTGTTGCTATTTTCAAATTTCATAAATTGTTGCCGTTAAAATGAGAAAAATCAATATTTTAATGGATAAATAATAGATTTATAATTAAAAAATGAGAATGAATTATGAACAAATTTTAAATGATAAATACTAGCAAATTGAGAGATATAGTTGGAAACAGATGAAATGAATGAAATATTGATTTCTTTCATTTGAAAATTAGAGCTCAAAGTTCAATTAATTAAGGAATTTACATTCTTTTATTTGTTTCAATGAAGCTTTAGAATTGTCATATTGATGGTTATATATATAATTGTTTTTTTAATACATAATTTATTGATAATTGAATATATTTATATGTGTAATATATGTTCAAATTATTTTATATAATGAAATAATCTAACTTAAATAAATCATCTTGTTTATTGATTAGAATTGGGTATTTATATTTCTTAATGTAATTGATAAATTAAATAATACAAGTATTTTTTATTATTGTGTTGGAGCCAAAGGTACATGTAAGGCAGATTTTTTTCGTATCCTATAAATCTTGTGCTTCTCTTGCTTCACGGCAAGTCAGTCTATCTTTTCATTTTAAGCTGTTCTAGCGGCAAGTTAAGCTACTTCAAAAGCCATATGGATTCTTCTACTTCTTCAACCGTGAGATTTGACATTGACAATCTTCCAAGAAAGACAGGTTGGGGAGGCAAGCAGTTTGGTCAATGGGAAGGTTTTTGGTACCCAGAGTCTTTTCTTGCAGGTGCTATCGCTGCAAAATCAAACTTCCAGGCAAGAAATGATGATGTAATCCTAGCTTCCTCCATGAAGACAGGTACTACCTGGCTCAAGGCTCTTATTCCTTGCATCATGAACACCAAGCCAGATGCAAATGGTTACAGTGATAACGAT
>CANYBF011192199.1:0-39906 GCA_948192965.1 Dalechampia spathulata | reverse complement strand
TTTTTAAAAACCAAAGTCAAAAGTCAAAAAGTAATTATTATGCTTAAAAAGTTTCTGTCACTAGTCGTGAAGCCCTCGTTACGACTCGTGAAGAGTAATTTCCCCTGCTGTCACGACTCGTGACCCCTTGTCACGACTCGTGACAGCCCTGTCACTACTCGTGAAGCACAATAATTCTTCAGAAATCAAGCCAAAACTCACTGTAACGACTCATGACACCCTTCACGAGTCGTGCCCAACCAAAAATCCTGACTATAAAGGCAAAAGCTACTGTAACGAGTCGTGAGGACCCTTCACGAGTCGTTACAGTAACTATTCCATCATGCACGCTTACAAAACCTTCTGTAACAAGTCGTGATGCCACTTCACGAGTTGTTACAGCAACTGTCCACGCACAAACCTGCCTAAGTCACACAACACCTCTCACAACACTCATACCATTCTCAAAAACACTTCCAATCACAATCCAAACCATAATTCCTTGTCGCCCCTTATCCAACCGAGAAGGCATGCTTCCCGATAAGGCGACGACACACAGAACAAGCCAATAAATACCAAGATTACAATGCAAAACCATCTATTGTCAACCTATTCATGCACATAAGATCATGCATTTCAAACCAAGGCAATACACATTCACACATAAGCACAAAACTATCATCATGCATACACTTAATCACAACCTACATTATCAAACACGTATGGCAATCCTACCATACATCTACACATATATACACATAAAGACCTAACTCCTAGGGTCTCTATTGTGGGTGTAACAAATTTACATTAAATGAAACTTATTTTATTATTTATATTTGTTATATTTATTTTTGATAAGCTTGAGAAAATAATATTTATTTTAACGTAAATTTTAAAAAATAATATTTATCTTTAAATTAAAATCAAAGAAAATAGAAGGGAAGGGTACACTTGTATTTTCACTCCCCCTTCACTCTTTTAATATAATATAATATGATTATTTTGTTATTTTTATTTGTTAGATTAATTATTATATTTATTTTTGATAAGTTTTAAAAAGTAATATTTATCAATGACAAATTTTTAATAATATATTTAATAATTAATTCCCAATTAATGATAAATTAGCAGTATCTATCTTTAAACAAAATTTAATAATTAATAAATATAAATAAAAATTTAATAATTAATAAATTTATTTTATTAATTAATTCACATTTAATAAAAATTATTTTATTATTTATATTTGTTAAATTCATTTTTATATGTATTTTTAATAAGTTTTAAAAAGTAATATTTAACTTAAAAAATTTTAATAAAAATATAAAATAATACCTCAATTACAATTAATAAAATTATTTTGTGCAATAATTTATATTAAATAAAAATTTATTTTATTAATTATATTTATTAGATTAATTTTTATATTTATTTTTGATAAATTTTAAAAAGTAATTAATGATAAATTAATCATATTTATCTTTGAATAAAATTTAATAATTAATAAATATAAATAAAATTAATCATTTTTAACAAATAAAAATGAAATTAGTAGTATTTATATTTGAATAAAATTAGTAATTTTTAACTTTAATGCTAATAAATACAAATAAAATAAGTAGTATTTATCTTTAAATTATACATTATTTTACTTTTTTAATTTTTTAATTTTAATAATGATATAATTATTTAATAATATGTTAATTAATATTAAGATATTTATTTTTCAAATTTAATAATCTAATTATGTAAAATATAATATAATTTAATATTATCCTAGTTAATATTAAAGCATCCATTTTCCAAACATAAAATATAATATAATATAATATTATATTAATTAATATTAAGCCATCAATTTTTCAAATTTAATAAGATAATGATGTATAATATAATATAATATAATATAATAATATACTAATCATAATTAAATAAAATAATATACTAATTATAATTAATAAATTTATTTTATGCAATAATTTATATTAAATAAAAATTAAGTTTATTATTTATATTTGTTAAATTAATTTTTATTTTTATTTTTGATAAGTTTTAAAAAGTAATTAATAATAAATTTATAGTATTTATCTTTGAATAAAATTTGATAATTAATAAATATAAATATAATTAGTAATTTTTAACAAATAAAAATAAAATGAATAGTATTTATATTTGAATAAAATTAGTAATTTTTAACTTTAACTAAAATTTAGTAACTAACAAATACAAATAAAATAAGTAGTGTTTATCTTTAAATTATGGATTAATTTATATTTTCAATTTGTTAATTTTAATATTAATATAATTATTTAGTATTATATTAATTAATATTAAGGAATCTAATTTTCAAATTTAGTAAAATAATTACATTAAATATAATTTATTTTAATATTATACTAATTAATATTAAGATATCTATTTTTCAAATTTAATAAGATAATTACATAAAATATAATATAATTTAATATTATATTAATAAATATTAAGCCATTCATTTTTCAAATTTAATAAGATAATTACGTAAAATATAATAAAATATAATATAATATAATAATATACTAATCACAATTAATATAAAATAATATGTTAATTATAATTAATAAATTTATTTTATGCAGTAATTTATATTAAACAAAAATTTATTTTATTATTTATTTTTGTTAGATTAATGTTCATATTTAATTTTTATAAGTTTTAAAAAGTAATTAATGATAAATCAGTAGTATTTATCTTTAAATAAAATTTAATAATTAATAAATATAAATAAAATTAGTAATTTTTAATAAATAAAAATAAAATAAATAGTATTCATATTTAAATAAAATTAGTAGTTTTTAACTTTGAATAAAATTTAGTAGCTAACAAATACAAATAAAATTAGTAGTATTTATCTTTAAATTATGTATTAATTTATATTTTCAATTTATTAATTTTAATAATGATATTATACACTAATCATAATTAATATAAAATAATATACCAATTACACTTAATAAATTTATTTTATACACTAATTTATATTAAACAAAAATTTATTTTATTATTTTTATTTATTAGACTAATTTATATATATATTTAATAAATTTTAAAAAGTAATATTTATCTTTATATAAATTTTTGAAAATAATATTTATCTCTAAATTAAAATTAAAAAAGTAATATTTATCTTCATATAAATTTATAAAAATAATATTTATCTTAAATTATTAAAATTAAAGGAGAGAGGGATACACTTAGATTTTCATTTCCCCCTTCCCACTTTTATTATGTACTAGACTTTTACAACGTGTGTTGCATGTTAGTATAATTTATTTGACCCATCATTTATCATAATTTTGTATTATACTTTTTAATATCATAATAATATTTTTTATAATTTTGAATTAATATTTCTTATGTAAGCATTATATACTTGTAAAAAATATTATTTAATATTTGTATCCATGCTTATTAGATATTTTGGTTTAACTTTAATAAGTATTTCATATTTTTTTTAAAATTATAAACAATAGTTTTATTTATATAATTTTATTATCAAAATTAGTTATTATAAATTAAAACTATTATTATTAGATAACTAAAATAAAATTAAAATTAATCTTAACAAATCTAAAAAAATTATAAAACTATCATTTTATTTATTTATTTTCTTTCTTATAATATTAATTAAGAATTTAAGATTGTGCTCAATCAATTTATGTAACTTGACTCTCATGGTATGAATTTGAAAATATTAAGATATATATTAATAATATGAAATATTTTATAACTTTAATAAATATATCATAAAATATAAAATAACTATTAATATATACCTTAATTATTAAAAAAAATCAAGAGAAATATACTAAATGAATATACTTGACTTTTATAATTTAAATTTGAAAAAGTTAAATCTTAAGTTTACAATATAAGGTATTGGATAACTTTAATAAATATCTCATATTTTTTAAAAATCATAAATAATATTTTTATTTATATAATTTATTATAAAAATTAGTTGTTATAAATTAAAATTATTACCATTAGATAATTAAAATAAAATAAAATTAATTTTTATAAATTATCTATTACAAATTTAATATAATTAGTATCTTCTAAACTTTAATAATTTAGATAATCAAATTATATAAATTCTAAATAATTTTGAGATTTCAATTAAGAAAGTTAAATTATTTGTTAATAATGTGTGATATTTTGTAAATTTAATAATATCTGATATTTTTAAAAATAATCACAAGTATTATTTTTATTCATATAATATTGTTATAAATTAAAACCATTGTTATTAAATTACTAAAATAAAATAAAATAAGTGTTAATAAGTTTAGATTATTTAATAAATTTTTATTTTTTTAAAATAATTATTTATAATATAATAAATTTTAGTTTTAATAAATTTAGAGAAATAATAAAACCATCATTTCACTTTTTCCTTTTTTTTATTATAATATTAATTATAAAATTTTTTTATTATAATATTAATTATAAATTTGAGAGATGTATACTCAATTAATCTACTTCGTTTGATTTTTATAGTAAGAGTTTGAAAATATTAATATATATTTTAACAATGTAAGATATTTTATAACTTCAATAAATATCTCATAAAATATAAATTAATTATTAATTAACAAATACAAATCAAATTAATAGCATTTATGTTTAAATAAAATTTATCTAACTAAAAAAATTAAAAAATATAATATAAATTATAAAACAATAAGTAATTAATAAATATAAATAAAATTAGTAGTATTTATTTTTAAATAAAATTTATTTAGATAAACATTAGGTTATATTTTTAACAAATAAATTAGTAATTTTTAACAAATAGAAATAAAATAAATAGTATTTATATTTGAATGAAATTATTAGTTTTTAATTTTAAATAAAATTTAGTAACTAACAAATATAAATAAAATGAGTAGTATTTATCTTTAAATTATGCATTAATTTATATTTTTAATTTGTTAATTTTAATAATGATATAATATACTAATCATAATTAATATAAAATAATACATTAATTTATATTAAGCAAAAATTTATTTTATTATTTTTATTTGTTAGATTAATTTTTATATTTATTTTTGATAAGTTTTAAAAAGTAATATTTATTTTGATATAAATTTTTTAAAATAATATTTATCTTTGAATTAAAATTTAAAAAGTAATATTTATCTTCATGTAAATTTTAAAAAATAATATTTATCTTTAAATTAAATTTAAAAAATAATATTTATCTTTTAATTATTAAAATTAAAAAGGGAGGGATAGACTTGTATTTTCACTTCCCCCTTCCCTCTTTTAATATATGATATGATATGATATTAATTTTTTATAATTTATCATATTAAATAAAATATTAAATTTATATTTTGAAATCATTCTTATTAATGGAAAATGTTTGCTCTTATAAAATAAAATTCATAATAAAAATGTATAGTTATTCTTGTTTGTAATTTAACTAATTATAATAAAAAATAAAAAATAGAAACATAAAATAATTTATATAAAATAAGATTAGGATTGAATTCTTTGGCTATCTATTCCAAGCTATAAATAATTTACATACTAGTAAATAAATATATACATTTATAAGTTATAATTATAAATCATTCATATTGTAGGTCATATTGTTTAAATCATCAATGTAGTACCCATATTAATTTATTAATTTTTTTAATAAATTTATAGAAAATTTACTAATTTTATTAATCATCAAAATTGAAATATATCTTTGAGTCAACAATAATTATAATAAAATATAAAGTTGATCAATATTTTATCAAAGAAAATTGATGCCTTTTAATATTCAAAAGTAGCATAAAAATAGGGCTAAACATATTTACATTTCTTATTCTAGGATAAAAATCAATACTTTAATATAAATCAAATTGCATTCCTTTTCTTATATATGATTTTACATGATGATTTAGTCTCACATGAATTCTATAAATCCTTTTGACAATTATTTATTGATGTTGAGCGTGAAAGTTAGTTTATAAAGTTTGATAAAATCATATAAATTTGAGTATTTATTTTATTTGATTGTAATTTTATCTATTTATCAAAATGGTTAATAAATATTTTATAAATAATTTATCTCAAAATAATTACTTCCATAATAATCTCATCTATGATATCACTTATAACATTACAAATGATATCAACTCCTTTAAAAATTAATTCACATTAGAAAATATATGCATCTTAACCTTATATTACATTTAATACATGAATACTTATTATATTTAATTATAATTTAATTCATTTACCTTTATTATATTTAATTCATTTACCTTCATTATTGGACAATTGATACACATTTTATTGATAAATATACTTTGTCATTTAAGAATTTCTAACTGAAAATCAAATAACTTATTAAATTAGCTTAAAAAATGTAAAAAATCAAATTGTAATTTTTATTTGAAATTTTAACACCTATAAATAGTTATTTAATTTTATTTTAAAATTAAAAAAGTTTTAGTATATAAATCAATTTGAACCATTATTTATAAATGTTAAACAAGAAATCTGATTCAAGTGATTTTTAATATATTCTAAAATCCCTGAAAACATGACTCATTTTCAAATTTATTTTAAAATTGTAAAAAAAGAAAAAATAAAATTTTTAGAGTTTAGTAAAAATTTATTATAAATTCAAAAAGGTTTAATGTAAATTTAATTCTAAAATAAAACTCTATGAATTTTTATGAGAAGAACATTTAATTTACATAAATCTAAAAGTCATAATTAGAAAATAAAAGGTAATAAGCTGTTTGTAATAATATTTTATTTATATATTTTAGTTTGTATGTTAATAGGCACATATGGTGGGCCAAGTTGCAGATGACAAAAGCCCATTAGAAATACACACTGGATGAGATGATGGGCTAAATATAAAAGAACATCAATTTTTTAAAAATATTTCTAAAAATATTAATGTAACTTTATTTTTCTAATTTTTAGATTTGATTGTATTTCTAACATCATTTCCTATAAAATACTACAAAGATTTTTTTTTTATCATGACATATAATCGATGAGAATCAATAAAAATTTAATTAGAGTCCAAAGCATTTTAGTTGTATAAATATTATACTTAAAAATTATTAATTAACGTAATCACATTTTATTTTTTATTTTTGAATCTAAAATTGTACATAGTTTAAGTTTTCTATTGGTTGGTTGGAAGGAAAGTGATAAGCAAGTCAACATTGATTTTGTACGTTAAAAGCATACAATTATTAATTGCAATTGGTGAATAAAAATAATTAGCCAAACCTAATCACTTTGTTAAACTAACATTTAAGTGGGAACTTCAAGAAAATTAGCAATTTTTATTCCCAAAAGAAGAATTTTAAAACTTAGATTTCTTAATTTTGATATAGAATAAATAAAATGGGAACTTTTTGTGTTTCATGTTCCATCACATTTTGACTAGATTAAATGTGGATTCTATTCAAGATTACAATCTCATTACATTATAACTCAATAGTATAAAACTTGTACTAAATCAATTGGATGAAATGTCAAGTTTGTTTATTAATATGTTTTAGTCATGTAAGGTCTTTTTGAATCCATAGATAAGTTATTTTGATTAGTTATGATCCAGGTTTATTCTCAAACAATATTCAATCATGTATAATTTTTGTAATCTATACGGGTTTATTCTCAAATAAAATTCAACTGTATATACTTTTAATATATATTCTCTAGCATGATAATGAATTATATATAGATAAAAGTGATGAAAAAATCTTTTGGTACGTGGGTTGAAATACTTGACTGAAAAAAATTAAAGGGTTTGAAAGGGAAAAGAGAAATAAGTTAGTTTTCTTTGCATCTACATGTAGACGTCATGTTGAAGCAGTCGATAAGCATTTAAATAATGATATGAAGTGAAGGCAAATTGAAAAGAGTCTAAAAATACAGCTAAACGGCAGACAATTATGTTCAACTTACATGCAGGAAAGATCCTTCCTGCTGCCGCAGATCTCTCTTTACTGTCCAACTCATGTGCGTCAACGACTGGAGTGCCGAATCATATGCTTCTCCATATATATATATATATATATATATATATTCTGTTTCTTTACCAACAATCTGCTCATCCGGTGAATCAGAACGTTAGATCCCTTTTAACACATCATAATTCAATTCATACCTAATGTCTATATGCCATTATGGATACTAAAACAGTTTTCCAACCTATTATGGATTCTATATGGTTTATAATTATATTTATGAAAACTTCTTTTAATGATTTGATCATCCACATCAAATATTAAATGATTTAAAAAAATTTTAATTTTTTAAAATTGCTTATAATTAAATTATTAGTGGAATCAAAATTCAGATAAAAAAAAATTACAATGAAACTCAGTTTTTACTAATTTTAAAATATTGATAATAGTTAGTTCTAATATAGTAAAGTTTATAAATAATAAAATTAAATTAATTAAAATAATAGTTATTTATTTTTTAAAATTTTTGGATGGAGGGGGAGTTGAAGTTCACTTGGATTCCAGCCCTAAGTTAAACTATCTTATATTTATTAATATAATTTATATATAATAATATGAATAAACTTTGATTAATATATATGGTATATAGATATAGATATGTACGTGTGTGTGTGTGTGTGAATATGATTCCTATAGGTATACATATATATATATATATATTAAAATAGGTATAAGATTATGATATTCACAAAAGCACATGTTATCTTTCGTATAGCACACATAAACAGAATCCTTCCTGTCACAAAGACAATTTCTGCTCCCTCTTATTATTTCTTTCTTCCTCACTGTCTATTTCATGTCTCCCCTCCCGCCCTATCTTTTCTCTTCAATTTTTTCATTTACATTTTAATATATTCATATCATTCCTAAAATAAATTCTAATTTATTAATGTCTTTTTATATCTTTATATGAGAATTTCTGTTAAATATTTACAGTTAAATTATTATAATATTCTAACTTATAATTCATGAATTCTTTCATTTAAAATTGAATGATTTCTATTATTTTTTTATATGCACTCTTCGTCTAATTCGTGATGACTAAAATAAATAAATCATATATAATGAAATCATCAACGATATAATCTTTTCAAATGGTTTATAGTTTATTATGGAAAAAAAGATATATATGAATAAAATATATAATAATAAAGAAAATAATTAAATAAAAAAACTCTTAAATATTTAAAGATTTTAAATATATCAATAATGATTTATTATTATTTGGATGAATAATAAGGTATTTATTGAATATGTTAACAAATTAAACCGAATCCTCTCTGTCTGAAGACAAGTTCTGCATTGGAAATATTTATTTCTTCCATCACTGTCCCTTTTCACGTCTGCCATCAAAACCCTAATGTCCACACTTACACTAAACCATCAAATTCAGATCACACCCTTTTCTTTATTCTGTCTTCTTCTTCTTCACCACTAATATGCTTACTTAGTTTGTTCCCTTAAAACTTGCTTCTTCTACTTCCTCCTTGTGTGTCCTTCTGCTCATATTTTAGCGATGATTACAGGTAAGGACATATACGATGTTCTTGCTGCGATCGTTCCTTTATATGTTGCTATGATGCTGGCATATGGCTCAGTTCGATGGTGGAAAATCTTCACACCAGATCAGTGTTCTGGGATTAACAGATTCGTCGCAGTTTTTGCTGTTCCCTTACTCTCTTTCCATTTCATTTCTTCTAATGATCCTTACGCCATGAACTATCGTTTCATTGCTGCTGATTCTCTTCAGAAAATTGTCATCCTTTTTGCTCTTTTCGTTTGGCAAGCTTTTAGCAGACGAGGGAGTCTTGAATGGATGATCACTCTATTCTCCCTGTCAACTCTTCCTAATACTCTTGTTATGGGAATCCCACTTCTCAAAGCCATGTATGGAGATTTTTCAGGCAGTCTTATGGTTCAAATCGTGGTTTTACAGAGTGTAATTTGGTATACACTTATGCTGTTTATGTTCGAATATAGAGGTGCAAAGCTACTCATTTCTGAACAATTTCCTGAAACGGCAGGCTCGATTACTTCCTTCAGGGTTGATTCTGATGTCGTTTCGCTTAATGGTCGTGAACCATTACAAGCAGATGCTGAGATTGGCGATGACGGTAAGCTTCATGTGGTGGTGAAAAGATCAAACGCATCATCAGTCGTTTCTTCTTTTAACAAATCACAAGGACTGAATTCCATCACACCAAGAGCTTCAAATCTGACAGGAGTAGAAATCTATTCAGTTCAATCATCAAGAGAACCAACGCCAAGAGCATCGAGCTTTAACCAGACAGATTTTTACGCAATGTTTTCTGCCAGAAGTCCCAAACATGGATATACAAACAGTTTCCAGGGCGTATATTCATTGCAATCATCAAAAGGAGCAACACCAAGAGCATCAAATTTTGACGAGGAAATGATGATGAAGATGAACAGTAATAACACTAATAATGGCAGTTGCAGTAGTAATAATAACAGTAATAATGGGAAGAAGAGAGGAGGAAGAAGTATGAGCGGAGAATTGTTTAATGGCTATCCACCTCCCAATCACATGTTCTCAGGATCGTCTACAGGCGGTGGAATTACGAGGAAGAAGGAAACTGGTAATAATAATAATAATAATAATAATAATAATAATAATAATAATAATAATAATAATAATAATAATAATAATAATAATGAATTTCACATTTTTGTTTGGAGTTCAAGTGCATCTCCAGTTTCTGAAGGGAATCTTAAACATGCAGTTAATAGAGCTGCCTCTACTGATTTTGGTGCCATTGACCCTTCTAAGATTGCTCAATTTCAACATGAAATCCCTGCTTCAAGAGGTATACTATTTTACTTCATTTTTATTTTTGTTTAATCGGGTCATTTTAATATTATCTGAGAACGTATAATGTATGATGCAGCCATGCACCAATTAAGTGAGAACATGAGTCCAGCAGGGAAAATGAATAGAGAGAAGGAGATGGACATGGAGGATGGAGGAAAATTTGGAGGAAATGGGTCACCATACAGCTGCCAAAAGAAGATGGAAACGGACATGGAAGTAGGAAAAAAGCACCAAATGCCGCCAGCAAGTGTCATGACAAGGCTCATTCTGATAATGGTCTGGAGAAAGCTTATCAGAAATCCCAACACTTACTCTAGCCTTCTTGGTGTTATCTGGTCTCTCATTTCATTCAGGTGACTCCACCCCATCCAATTAAACTACAACATAAATCCATTTTTAGTGTATATTAATTACGATATTTTATATGAATTTTATAATATAAATAAGGTCGGTCCAATGAAAAATATATAAATATTGATTTAAAAATGGCAGGTGGAACCTTCAAATGCCAACAATTGTAAGTGGATCTATATCAATACTATCAGATGCAGGTCTCGGGATGGCAATGTTCAGTCTAGGTATTTTTTTTATATTTATATTCATTAAATTATTAAATATAAGATCTGGTTGTATATCCATAAAAAAAAAAAACAATAAATATTTACATTGCATAAAATAAAATAAATCCAGGTTTATTCATGGCATTGCAACCAAAAATCATCGCTTGTGGGAAATCAGTGGCTACATTTGCCATGGCCGTGAGGTTCTTGACCGGTCCTGCTGTGATTGCCGCCACCTCCATCGCCATCGGCCTTCGTGGCCCTCTTCTCCATGTTGCCATCGTGCAGGTTCGTCCTTCACTCCATTATTTTTCTGATAAAATTGTGATTAGTTTTAATGAATGAATGAATGCAGGCAGCTCTTCCTCAAGGGATAGTGCCATTTGTATTTGCCAAGGAATATAATGTGCATGCTGACATACTTAGCACAGCGTAAGTTCAAATTTAATTATTAATTAATTGATATATTAGTGACAATTAATTAAAATTAAAATAGTTCTGTTTGGTTGCAGGGTTATCTTCGGAATGTTGATTGCGTTACCAATCACAATACTGTATTACGTGCTGTTAGGGCTTTGACTTTTCAGGAAACCAAGGCATCCATTGTTACCACTGTAAATGAAAAGTCAAAGCTCAATTACAAACCAATTAATTAATTTTAAAAAAATTTTGGCCATCGGAATTGGGAAAATGTGACAGTCAATGCTTAATCATCGGCACGTGACTGTCTTCCATTGCTGCTTCTTTTTTATTTGCACCATCAGTCTTACATTCTTTCCTATTTTACTCTCTTTATTTATTCCTTTTCTTTCCATCTTCTACTATATGATTTTAATTAACCATTTTAGATTTGAATTTCCAAATCTTTTTTATACATTTTTAAATACTGGATTTAAATTATTTAATTATTATGGAATAATATTTTAATTTATATAATTTCTTCTTCTTCTTTTTTCTTATTATCCTTACTAACATTTTTTTTTTTGGAAAATATAGCAAGTAATATTGTATGTATATGACTATAATTGGCACTGAAAATATCCTTCATTAATTACTATTTTTTATTAGGTTTTATAATTTTTTAAAAAATTATATAATTAAATATAATTAATAAAGATAATGAATAATATTTATTTATTTAAATTTATATGTAAAATAAAATGAAATTGTTATCCTATAACTCAAGCTACGAACTTAAAAGGAATTTATTATTATTATTATTATTATTATTATTATTATTATTATTATTATTTTATTTATTATATTAAATAAATACAAAATTATTTTTAAAATTTTTAGATTAGATGATTATTTAATATTATATTAAAGATTTTATGATCAAAATATTTAAAGTTTAATTTAGATATAATATATTTATGACCCCTGAACTTTACATATTTTTCATTTTACTCCTTTTATTTCAATTTTTTTCATTTTAACATTCTAACTTGCTTATTTGTATACTTTAAAATTTATCACAATTTTTTAATTCATCTTATGCACTTTAATTTTATCATTTAGATACCTCAATTTTACTTATTGTATACTTTTAATTTTTATAAAAAATTAAAAATTAAAAAATTAAAACGAATTAAATATGATGTATGTATTACATACACCTTAAATGAGAATGAATTAATACGATAAATATTTAAAAATATATGAGTAATCAAATGAAAAATTTATCAAATTTAAAGGTTAATATTCTATGTCTTTAATTTATAAAAAATATATGTTTTAATATAAGAAATAAATTTAAGTATATTTATATTTTAAATATAATAAATAAATAAAGAAATATAAGGATGAATGTATTTTTGTTAAAGAAATGATAGAAGGGAGAAAGGTGCAAGTGGTGGAAAGTATTGGGAGATAATAAATTGGGATGTGAATGATTTAGGAATCAACTGAACCTTCCTTATAAAATTAAATAAAAAGCCAAAAGGGCTTGTAGACAGCATGTGCTTGAATTACTTAATTAATTAAATCTAACTCAACCTATTTATAATATTCACATGCACCCTCACTCCTTTCATAAACTTCCTTTTACTATATTTCTTTATATATATAAATATATACACTATTTTGTCATTTCTAATCTGAAAATATTTACTGATGAATTGATGTCAGGATGGTTATTTTCAGAATGAGCTTTTATAACTCTCCATTTGGATTATAATAATCGGATGATTTAATATATAAAAATAAAGTAAAATAAAATCATATATAAGGTGTAGGTATTGGAAAATGGAGTTGGCGGTGACCTTTTCTAGGTAAGATGCTGCCCAATTTACCCTGCCAACATTCATGCACCTTTAAATATCCAATTTATTATTATTATATAAAAATGAAATACAAATAAGTTGAATTGTTAGATAAAAGAATTTATATATATGTTAATTTCTTGATATAATTATTGAAATGCTCTAAGACATGCATGTGGGTGCTTAAATACTACTATTTCATGTAATTTTAAAAATTAAGGAAAATGGAAGTTTTCAGTAGTTATAAGTGTTTTCTATGTAAAAGACACTTGGTCATCCATCCATCACTTCTTTTCTAATACATCATTTGGTTATGTCATGAATTCATGTTCTATGTCTGTACTCTTATAAAATTTTGTAAACTAGATAGAATTATATTCTCCACCATTATCAGATCTTAAAGCTTTAATTTTGATATCATATTGAGTTTCTATCAAAGCTTTGAATTGCTAAAAGCATCAAAAACTTCATTTTTCAGAGGAGAAAATATCAGTGTTAATGAGATGAAGTTTGTGGTTAGCTCTCCATGTTTGCCTTGCTAACAAACCTCATAAATTTGGGTATCGTAAATCATTTCAAACATATCCTTCACCAATTCCTATTTGTCTACATGATCAAGCCTTTTGTGCTATAAATTTGAAGTCCATTGACATAAGCTTGTTCAATCACTTTCTCCTATGAAACTTTTATTTTTCATACTAACAAAGAATAATTATGCTCTTGATGGATAATAAATAATGCATTTATGATCCTTAAAGTGAAGGGAATAGTTCTATTCAATCATTTATCATACACGTAAACATATTTTGATTGATATATGGTATATATCAATCATTGAAACAACCAATGAACCTTTTCCTTTAATTGCCAAAACCTCTTCATTTTTTCCACCTTTACTCTGGATCTATAAGTATCATCAAGAAGCTTGAACATCTCTGTATTGTTGCACAAGTGATGAGCAACCATCATCAAGAAGCTAAGTATTAAAGGAAGTATTCAATGAGAAGCAAGAAACAACAAAAAGTTTCTCCTCCTACTCATTAATTTATGCTTGTGAAGGTTTTTATATTTTTTTCTTTAGATTTGCAGATCTTGGATATGTGACTTTTTCTTGAAATGAAACTAAATAAATAAATATGATGTTGGAATTGAAATATCAACTCTCTAAAATAATAATATGCATATTAACATGTTTGTAAAACAAATTGCATTACTTGATAAACTTCAGAAATCATGATTTTGTTCTTCTATACTTAAGTTAGTATTTGATTTTGGAAAAAATAATGACATTTCATAAGAAGAGATAAAGAGTATAACCATACCTCATTAAAATCCTAACTAAATAAGGACTTATTGTTAAAAAAGGATATTCCATCATGAAAAGTAGAAATTTATGGATCTAACTTCTAAGATCATATTTAGTAAGATTTATAACGTAATGATCATTATATTATATTTTTTAGCTAATCAAAAAAATCTATATATGTATAATGAAATCTACTTGAACTAATGTATTTCTAAATACATACAAATTTACATGTATTCATTTTTACATTTCTTCATTATCATTATATCACAATACATTTTTTAAGATTAATTATTAATATAATCACTATAATTATATGTGAAATCAAATATTATAACTCAATATGAATATTTAAATATTCAAGCATTAGGTTATGATCTAAATATCCAGACTCATTCACCAAAGAACTAAATATCAAAACCATAAATTAAAATCTAAAATATCAAATGGTAAAAGTGACGTAAGATTTAACATTAATCATAGTTATAATAGAAAATTTAAAATTCAATTCATTTTCATACAATTTATTATATTACATTTTTAATTGTTGTTTATATATTGTTTTTTTAAATATCTACTTATTTGATTTTTCTCGACAAGATTTTCATATGGAATACCAAACAAAATCTTCTTCCTCGAAACACATACATACAAAAATAAATGGTGGATAGTTCGATCCCATGAATGATAGTGACATGCTTTCAAATTATTAAATTAAACTAGGAGATGAATACAAAATGCTTAGATCAAATACTGAATGGTTAAATTTACTCATGAAAAATTGAAAAAAAAATATATATATATATATATATATATAATACATAATTGTTTACCTTAATTTTCATCCATTATTGCTTAATGATAAAATTTGCCTTGATCATAATCGAGGGGACCTTCAAACTAAATATTAAGCTTGAACTAAGCTAAAATTCAGATTTTTGCTCTTCCTGCAAGCCAACATGCATTACATGTTGCATAATATGCAACACATATTGTTATTTTTGACAAATATGTGATGCATATTCAGTAATGTGCAATACACATTGCTATTTGGTAGAAAGTATCCCACATCGAAAACTTAAAAATGCACACTTTAAACTAGTCCTATAAATACTTAGTAGATATTTTACAAAAATCAAGCAAAACTTGATTAAAAACATCCAAACTCTACCAAAATTACTTCAAAAATCATTTAAGCACTAATTTGATTTAATTAGAATTAATTTCTTGGACCATTTTGTTGCCTTAAACATTTGAAATCAAGATTAGAGAAGTCTCAACTTTGGAAATGCTCTAAAAACTATCATTCTTTCATTTTTTGCATTTATTCCTCATGTTTGGTGTTTTTCTTTTCTTTTTCTCATCTTATTTTACAAATTTATGTTCCTGCCTTAATAACGTGCAATGGCTGTTGTATTTTCTATATGATACATATTACTCAATATGTAATGCATGTTGCCTTTTCCTTATAACATGGAGTACATGTATTCTAGGTAAATTTTCTGCAAGTTTCCAATCATTTTTTGCTTTAAAATTGAACTTTTTACTAACATTTTTGCTTCACAATTGCATAAAGGATATGAGTTTGCCTTAAATCATCAATATTTAAAGGTTTTTAACATTAAAAACTCATTTTTAAAAATCAAAACTTTTTGATTCATATAAAATATGATAAATTAGAATAATTAAGTTTGATTTAACTATATTTTTTTAAGTCCATATGATGAAAATAAGATTTTAGGATATTAAAAATGTAACCCATGACTAATTTTGATATTTTCTTTGACATTTTTATCATTTGGTTACTAATCCAAACCTGCAATGTGTGATGTACATTATTACTATTCATTATAATATATGATGTATATTACTCTTTACACAAACTAAAATCACTTATTTTAGCTCAAAATACGTTTTTAACTTCATTTTGAACTCTCCCAGACATGAGTTAGGCTTATTAATAGCTCAAATTAATTAAGATAATCTTAAGTTATAATTTTCATATTGATTGCAACATTTCACTCATGTATTTTTTACTTGTGCCACTCAATACTAACTTTTTTGTTGCTATTTGAAGGATTTGAGATATTATTTAATGTCTAATTTTTTTGTACTTTTCAAAGATCATTTCTAATAGAATAAGTTGTTTATTCTTGTCATTCATTCCAATTTATATTGCACAATTACTTAAATCTATTTCTGCTTAAATTTGTCATATTCTTGTTGTCATGCCATATTTATTTTTATGATTATTCATGCTTTTGAATGTTTGTTTTCTACTTAGGTGCAATTATTTGATTAATATGGTAAAATCATAAGATGAGACTCTTTAAAAGAAGATAACTAGCGCTTATCTTATGAATCGATTGAAATGTTTTCTTGAAACCTTCAGGATGGCAACTCAATTTACCATCTCTCTTATGTCTATATTATTCCTCAAAGTAACCCATTGAAAAGTCTGCTCTTCACTTTAAACGATCTCCCACATGTCAACTATCATATGAACACTCTAAATCAATATCAACTTCAACTATAGAGAGCCAAATGATCAGTTGACATGAAGTTTAATAGGTGATGGATCTATCATATCAATATGAAGTCCATACATGCACGTGAAAACTTGATGAAATGAACGTGAAAACTTGCTTATTGAAGTTGGAAAAAAGATAAATAAATAATTGAATTGAATTTATTAGATGATATTAATAATTCTCTTGCTAAATTGAATCGACTAATATTGAATAATAAACGAATGAGTTATGATTAATAGTGAAATATCACTTGAATTTAGAGCTAATTGGATTTTCTAAAATATTTTGAAGTTTAATAGTTAACTAGACATGCATGATGAGAGATGAACTTTTTCATTGATTAAGATCCCTAAATGACTGTTGGGTTACGGAAAAGGTTTGTCTAAAAGTCAAAAACAAATCAATTATGATAAAATAATAAAAATATTTGGCATTTCAGCAACCTCATCAACTTGTCAATATATACAACGTAGGAGTTACGCAGCTTGCTTCAGACTCAAGGTAAATGGATGCTCTAAACCAACCCTATCGACATCGGAACCCCTTAAAACTCATAAATTAGTGATCAGACAGTTAAAATAATAATTAAAAGAAGGCCTAAACTAACCCGAAAAATGACAAACGTAACTACACTAGACGGATTCGCCACCATATCCATCATGGCTATCACCATTCTCTCTACTCAATCTGGATTTTGTCAGGGATGATTTTCGGGGAGACGCTTTCCCCGCTTGTGATTTCATGCCATGTAAATTAAGGTACGTGTAACTCGACATACCAGCAATGGCGGTGAACGCACCGAAAATGCTGGTGGCTCCTGGATTGGAGCCAAAGATATAGTAATTTCCAAGAAGCACAACACAGGTTTTGAATTGGCCGAGAACTACGTGCGATATGGCAGATGTTGCCCTGCAAATCAAGCAAAGTTATTCAGAAACTTTAACACAAAACTAAAGAGCAAACTATGGTTGTTCTGACTGGCATTCAACGTTCTCATTCGATGAATTCATGAAGAGTTACAAAATAATTAGCCGATATTTCAAGACACGTTAACAATTACATCGTACTTTAGAATTGTGGCAAAGAAATTCAACAATTCTAAAGATACAATGAGAACAAAGCTTACTGACAAAGAAAAAGACTAAACCGGCAACCTGTAGGTAGAAATGACTGAAGTAGCAGCAAGGTTGGACGGTATAGTTCAGAAACTGAATCTAGAAATTGGTAATGATGCAAAGAGGATAATCATATTCGAGTATGTAAACCTTCTACTATAATTAGGTGAAGAAAATAACAATCAATTTCAATTATTTTTCATTGTTATTTTATTTCAGAGCTTTTTTTAATTCTTATCTTCATGAATCATGAAAGTAAAGCTAACTTTTTGCAACAAACAAGAGAATGAAACGTAAATGCAAGTCACTCACCCGAGCGCCAATGCACCTGACCACTGAAGCAAGAAGCCTAGAAAAGCGGACACGAGAATCAGCAACGTGTTACTGGAATTCCATTGATAGAAGAAGACCCCTGGGGGATCTAAGAATGGGATCAATGAAGCCAGGAAAAACAAAGTAATTGGCGTTGTCTTCCACATTAACCTATTCAGTTTATCGAAGATAGGTAAGTTTCAGAATACAACACACTACGAAGTGAAATAATGTAGCCAAAGGGGTTCAAATTTGTAAAAATCCAATGCTGAGTAAAGAATAAGACATACGCCAATGCTGTCCAGTTTTCTCGTTGCTGCAGAGTTGACCAGAGGATTTTGTTGATTGCACTGGGAATTATCCATGCCAGTGCTATACAAGCACCGAAAAGGTTGAACTGCAAATCAGTTACCGTCGCAACAGCAACACCAATAGACACAACCATAAGTGCAACCACCTGAAATATTACGTAGAAGGAAAGCCAAACGACAGTGTCAACATTCATCTCATATAGTAGATTACTAAAGGATCAAGGGTGGGAAAAAAAATATCAAAAAATAAAGTCCGAAGCAAATATGAAAGCAGATGAACCCGGCAGATAACTTCATTTCATGGGCAAGTATAGCTGGTCTCTCCAACAAGGCAAACATGATCATCGCTTAGACTAAGATCTTCGCCCCTTACCGATGATAGCAGCAGCATATAAGAATATGCAACCATTTCCTGCCCGCATCATACAATTTAACTGGACTCAACTAAACCTTGATCCCAAGTCAATTGAGTCAGATGTGCAGATCTTTTCATACAACAGAAACTATATTGGTTACTGACTACATCTATAGATGCAGAGGCGACATCATACAAATTTAGATGTTATTTTAATCTCATTCCAAGTCATGAAATTCATATTTTCTTGTAGGTTTTCTGGGCACCACCTGGGAGTTCTTCTGTCATTATGAATACTTGAAAAAGGTTTTTACCCTATTTATTACTAGATTAGAAATTATGAGTTTGGTAGTGTCAGATTCATAATTCTAGTAGTTTTAGCAGGGAAAGTTGGACATGAATAAAAAATGATTGATCAAAGTTTAAACCTTGATGCTTTATGTTTGAGTTTCCGTGACTGTTTGTTTGTCCTTGGTGAATATACACAAGTAGTCAACGACAATCTATGCACTTTTTCATTCTTTTCAGGGCCGTGACTAACGGGATTGACAGTATGTGATAGGGAAGGCCATGACAATCCGTGGACTTGTAATGTATCTGACATGTCAGATTATGATCCAGTCATTTAAAATGATAAAGTTCTAGAGCCCCCTACTTTTCAAACGTAAAACTTTTTTATGCTCCACGACCCTACAAAGTAAGCCACCCCTGAACTAAGGACAACCTTCCATGCTAAGTAGCCTAGAAATACAAGGCACCGCAAGTTACATTAATGTCCGCCATCAAAATTTGAGAGTCTGAGTGCAAGATCGTAAATTATACTTTGAGCTAAGAAAAAATTACATTCCTCAATCGAGTACTTACTGAAGGCAATTGAAAAGTAAAAATATAATTTGACTTGCCGTATTGTATGATCAACAACCACAAAGCCAAAACACTGAGTGACACGTCATTATTTTAATGGTCAATGTAAGTGAACAAACAGAGACCAAACCTTACCTTAAAAAAAGAAACACGCTTTCTGAACCATATGAATTCCAGCAAAACAATTGAGGGCGTAGCAGCGATTTTAGCCATCTGATAGAAACCGACACTGCAACAAACAGCATTAAAGGTAAAATTTTCAAACAAGAACATGCCATTGATGAGTACGGGGACAAAGATATCTAACCTGTTGTACTTCAAGCTAACATTGGCCAGACCAGTAGATAGAGACATGACAAAGCCAAGAGTAAACAAGGATAAAAGACATGATTTTGAAGGAGGAGATGCAGGAAGAACAGAGAATGCTTTCAAAATGGCCATCAAAATCCAGCTTATTGTATAGTGAATAAAACTTAGGCAAATTGGGAAATGAAATCCAACTCCTTGAAGCACCTAAAGCAAAAATGCAGAAAGAAATCAATAACCAAAATGCTCAAACCCTCCGTTTTACCAATGGGATAAAAACTGCAACATGATAATTAGATTAGAGATGTAAAAGAGTGAGAAACAAGGGAAATTACCCATTTGTTCATGAAAATGATACTAATAGCAACCACAAAATTGAAGGTAAGAGCAACAACAGGATGGCAAATGCGTTGTTCTTGTCGCTTAGCATTTTCAGAGAAGCGTAGTTTGTTGAACAAAGAAGAACGAACTTCTTCCAAAGCTTTTCCTGAATTATTAAAACCAAAACAAAAACAAAAACAAAAACAAAAACAAATATGAAGATGCAGATTTGAAATCATTAAGCATCTTTGCGCATTAGCAAAAGAAAAGAAAGAAAGAAAGAAAGAAAGAAATTCGTTCTCGTAGTCCATGTAATGTCTTATTCCATCAAATTAGTAAAGGGGTAAGCTATCGATTCCACAATTAATGGCATGACCCATATAGTTCTACCAATTCGCCATCAGTTTTAGTTCCTATATTTGAAATCTAAGTAGTCATTAGCGGACCATAAGAAGCAATGCGGCAGCTGATAAATAAAGCATGTTCCACAATTTACAGATTTGCGAAGTGCTAAGCAATTTAATGAACATTAGAGCAAAAAAAAAAACAACAACAAAAGGGAAAAATATTAAATACGCTCTTTTTTATCAGAAAAAGAAGAACAGGCAAACATCCAAAGAACCCAAATGAACAAGAGTACGAACAGCATGAGAGCATAATGAAGGAAGAAGAATTGAACTCAGAACTCAAATGAAAAACCAAAAAAAGTAATTAATCAGTAATTGGGACTGATAAATGACTTACCTCGTTCACCAGCATCACTGTCTTTGCGTTTAAGCATTTTCCTGACATCTTTCCTGACTAAGAAATTGAAAACCTCACGACTAAACAGCATTATTTCTGTTCCTCTTTCGCTGTGGCTCTTACCCGGTTTCAAACTTTTACTGTAATTTATAAAATTCAAAGAAGTCAGCTCAGAGCTATGAATTTCGAACTCCAGAAAGTTGCAGTGTTTTTTTTTGGACAGAGAGACTGACTGAGAAAGGGAGAGACAGCGTCACCGACCAAACCACCGTCAGTATGTAGTCATATCATAAGTTTGAGAAGCTTTGTGTTGTTGTCTTTTTTCTTAAACCCTTCTATTCGTCGTCGTTTTCAGCCTCACACCTTGGTCTTTACCTTTCAGTAGGGTGTGCAATCAGGCCGATTTCCTAACTAAATTCCAATTTTTTTCTATTAATTTAAATTTCAATCAAATTTAAATTTCTTTCCATGGATCCGATCAAATATTATCTCGATGTCTTTTGATTTGATTTTTAATTTTTTAAATGAAAATAAATCTAATATTTTTTAAATTTAAAAATTTTTAAATTAAATCAAATCAAATAAAAATACTTTACTTTTTAGTTTAATTCAAAAATTTAAATAAAATAATTAAATATTTAATAAATTTCTAAAATTTGATTTTAATTATATAATATTGATTTATTTCATAAATCTTTGAATTTAAATTTTCTAGATATTTTTAATTTTTATTTACATGGGTAGGTCAAATATTTAATTGTATCATAAAAAAAATGATTAAATTTTTTTATTAATTTAAAAATTAGATTTAAACTTTATATATTATAATTAAAACAAAAGGGTTAGTTATTTTTACATTTAATGTCAAATAATTGCTTAAAAAAAGGTAATCTTGACTTGATAAAGAATTTGAATGTTGCAAGCACAGAACTCTTAAACTTTTTGACTTTTTATCATCCTCTTTATTATATTTTATATTATATAACTTCAAATGGCATTTTTCAAAGATTTTAAAAATTGAAAGAAAAAAAAACAACTTTAAAAAATGTTCATAGTTTTTTAAAAATATTTACAGAATAATCGATTTTCAAAATTTAACATAAATTTTAGAAAAATATTACAAAATAATTGTTATTTTTAATGATTATTCGATGTTATTGTCAATAAAAATAAAAATTCATCATTTTTGAAATTATCTGAAATAAATATTATGGTATAAAATATTCTACGAACAAATTCAATGAAATATTACCCATTGATTTTTTTCTTGAAACATGATAAAAAAAAAAGAAGAAATCTAATAATAAAAAATAAAAAATATATATAAAAAAAAATTTTAAAATGGGTTTTTAAATCATAAAAATATAAAATACATAAAATAAATTTTTAGGTTTAATTAATATGCTAATTAGAAATAACAAACAATAGAATCTCCTTTAAAAAGCAAAATGACTAATATTTTTTTTGAGTGTCCTGATTGTTGCCAGCTGTAATCAAGGACTCGCAGCCACATGTCATTATTATAGGCAACATCAATATTTCCCATTATTAGAAAAACATATTCATTTCTAATAATAAAAATAAAAATTTATGGCATTATTACATAAAAAAAATTGAAAAAAGATTTAATTTTACATTCTATTATTCAGTTAAAAAATAAAATGTATCCATTTGAAGCACATTTTTTAACCAAAATAAACAGCTTTCTTTTCTTCTTAAAAAAAGAAAATTATTTTTAAAAAAACTGAATAAATAAATCAGGCCGAGGAGCCGAAGCTAGAGAAATTGCCTGGCACTTCGAAATGGACTTGGTCACGGTTCGCATAAAAAAAAAAGAACCCGAACCGCTTCATAATAAATCGATTTTTTTTTTATTACACTTGTGATGATAAAAGTCCTTGAACCTTATTTAACGGTTTTTAACATGATATTAAGATCTCTTGAAAGGTTTAAAATTCATAGATTTGTAGATGGTTCATATTTTAAGTTCAGCATATAATGATATATTCTAGATAGGGAACGATTGTTAAATAAAACCGAAATCGAACCGGGTGGGGGGCCGAAAGGGGAAGGAAGGAGGCGTTATTATCCAGGAAGATGAGAGAATAGTTGGCAATGGAAGAATAAAAATGAATTTACAAAGGGAAAAGTGACAAATTTGGAGGATAGTGAAATGTCATCTTGCAGATTTCATCAGAAATTTTTGAATGTCTGGACATTTCCAACTCACTCCGATTCTCCCAATGTCACTCTATTTGTCAGCACCCTTTCATCCTGTCACACCATCACACAAACCCAAACCAAAAACAATATTGAAGAAGACATTCAGAAGACAGATTTCAGCCTCCATGTAATACAGAATTTGTTCCTTTTTATCAAGTTCGAAGAATGGCTCGTTCAGCTCTCCAGGGTATGTTTCCTGCTTGCTTTTCTTTCTCCTCCTTTCAACAATTACTAAGATCTAATCAATATATTGCTTCCATATGATATTTTCAAGCCATTGAATTATATCTCTTAGATAGCGTTTCGAATAATTTTTTACTTGATTTGATGATAGAAAAATAAAAGCTTTATTTTTTCAAATATTAATTCCATTTGGTTTGATTGTTGTATATTAATCAATGCTCGTAAGTATCAGTATTACTTACAAGCTCCACATGTTCATCACCATGGATACATCATTTGATTCGATCATCTTTCATGTAATTATCATACGAAAAATAGAAACTACCCATTTTTTTTCCAGTTTGATTAATAGCAAGGATTGAAATGGATGCAGTGAATCCTTCACCACCACCACCACAACCCGATATTATTCAGATGGAGAGCTCATTATCTTCCCGGCATTCATCTCTGTTCTTTTTCCTTGGTGGGATCATTTTTCTCATAATATTGCTAATTGTTATCCTCATCTTATGGAAATTTGTCAAACCAGAAAAGCTGATCAAGTTTCTCAGAAGAAACAAATACCATGATAAAGGTAATATAGTTATGAATCTTCCATCAAATAATCCGAATCAATTCCTGTTCTATCATGACATTAGTGGGTTAACACGATCATACTAGACTCAAAGAAGTTAATTTCATGTCATGTTCAAAGTTATCACCCCTGGTCAAGACCACTTTGGCCTAATGGTATACTCACCACCCATATTCGATATGCCTAGCTGGGTAACCTAACTGAAATGAAGTACTGATCCTTTTATTTTCTGTCTGTAATAAACGTAATGCAGCAGCTTCTGCTGATTTCTGGAGTGGGAACCTTCGAACCATAAGTTATTATGATTTCCAGACATTGAAGAAGGCAACTAAAAATTTCCATCCGAGTAATCTTCTTGGCAGGGGTGGATTCGGACCTGTCTATTGGGTAGTCATTAAATTATTTTACAAGATACAAAATTTGTGGGATTCGGTTGCTGAAAGAATTTATATAATTTCTACTGCAAATTTCACAGGGAAAGTTAGCAGATGGCAGACAGGTTGCTGTCAAAATGCTGTCCCTGGAAAAATCTCACCAGGGAGAATCAGAATTTCTTTCAGAAGTGAGAATGATCACAAGCATCCAACACAAGAACTTGGTTAGACTTCTCGGATGCTGCTCAGATGGATCCCAAAGACTGCTAGTGTATGAATACATGAAGAACCGAAGCTTGGATCACATTGTTTATGGTAATTATTCAACAAAAGCCTGGAGAATCCTGAGTCAGTATTCTGATCTCTTTAGAACTGGAGATCGAGCGATTTCGCTTCTTAACAAGCCTATCTTGTGTGAATTTAGATGTGTGTACACTTTAATTTTTCCGATGCAGGAAACAGCGACCACTTCCTGGATTGGAACACAAGGTTTCAAATAATTTTAGGCATCGCTCGGGGATTACAATACCTACACGAGGATTCACATCTAAGAATTGTTCATCGAGATATCAAAGCTAGCAATATTCTTCTTGATGATAAGTTCCAACCAAGAATTGGAGATTTCGGGCTAGCCAGGTTTTTCCCAGAAGATCAAGCTTATCTCAGCACTACATTTGCAGGAACCTTGTAAGTTATTTCTCAATGGACAGAAATAGGAAATCATTCTAACTATTAGACTTGATAATCATTTCTAAGTTTAACAATCTTCTTTAAGTTAATGCTATCATAAAATTGTTATAAACTGTCATAGCTTTGTATAATGATAATTTTTGTTCTCTGATTAAGGGGTTATACAGCTCCTGAATATGCAATCAGAGGAGAATTATCAGAAAAAGCAGATATCTACAGTTTTGGAGTGCTTGTGCTTGAAATCATCAGCTGCAGGAAAAACACAGATCTCTCCCTTCCATCAGAAAAACAATACCTTCCTGAATATGTACGTCAGATGTTTTCATAGGAATCACAAGAAGTCAGTTGCTAGTATTTTATTAGCTACAAACTTGATTTATCTAGAGGGATTCATCTAGAGGCTTTAACACCTTGAGGTCTCGAATATGAGACCCCAAGATGGAGCTTGAAAGTTGTTACTATCCGAGCTAGCTCAAGTGGTTAAAGAAAAGCTTCTACTCTATAACTTGTGCGTTTTCTTTGCAGGCTTGGAAATTATACGAGAACTCAAGTGTAATAAACTTAATCAACCCTAGAATGAGAGAACATGGAGTCATTGAGAAAGACGTCTTACTAGCAATCCGAGTAGCTCTCTTTTGTCTTCAACCTCATGCTAAGTTGAGGCCTCCCATGTCAGAAATTGTTGCCATGTTGACATGTAAAGTTGAAACAGTGGGAACTCCTGTTAAGCCAGCTTTCCTAAACAGAAGGCGCAAAGACAAAGAACAAGAATATAACATCTCCTGGGATACCATTTCAGAAGTTTTTCCTTCTCCTCTACCAAGTGATTCATCTTCATTACCTCGACTAAATTGAGATTGAGAATTTTCAGATCGTGTTTTACCTCATTGAGATTGAGAATTTCCAGATCATGTTCATACATGTCATCGCATCACAACAAAAAATGAGAATTGAGCTACTTAAAAGTAACACTGTACCATTTTGGATATGATAAAAAGCTCTCCATCTTTTCGAAGATGTTAATCCAAAACCAAACCAGAACCAGATAGATCAAAATTCATGTTGTCTACTCGAACTAATTTGTGATGAAAAATTACTTTAAATCTTTATAACACTACAAAACATATGCCAGAGTACTAGAACGCATTTCAGAAAGCACTTCACATACAATTTTTTATTATTTTCCACCGAAAGGACCAATGTTGGCTGTCCCAAACTGAACAGTAGTAGATAATGGAATCGATCACCATTTAACTCTGAATAAAATTAGAGCTGAAATAATGTGTTGTCTTGGTATGATTTTGGATCTTAGTTGATCCCTAAGTTGAAGAACTGAAACTAGAACCAGATTTCTTAAACAATCATATTTTACAAGTATAAATAATTTATACTTGATTTGTTTATTGAACTGAACTATAAATGCCATTAGATACAAATGATTATTACACATAATTATTCATAATATAAAACAAATGCAATTAATTAATTACACTCGTAAACTTGGTTAAGTTAGATATATGTTGTGTGATCAATTTTTTTAAACTTGAGAATTCTAATGAACTGTCCCAAATTTAATATCCCCTAACTAATCCATCTCAAATTTTTAATTATGATTTTGATTCTTTCAATTTTGAAATCCCTTTTGATTCAGATTTGAAATTTTTTTAATCACCAGATTCTTCTTGATACAAATATGATTTATGTTTGATGATGGTCATGAACATGATGCATCAGCTTATAATCCATAATCTATGCAACCAGGAGGTGTAAGAAATGAGAAAAACTGTTCACATTAATGGCACTGATATTATAGATGAACCAATGCCAACGATTGTCAAATACAGCAGAAGATAAAAGTCTACCCTATTGTCTAATTGAAGGAAGGGTTCACATTAACATCATTGCTTTCACATTATTCAGGAAATGAAGAATTACTAAAGCACCAAATCAAAGGTCATCCTTACCAGGAGAAATGCCGAGAAGATCAGCCAATTCCCCACTTCTGTAGGCCTCCACAGTATCTATCGACAAGATATCATGGATATTATTTGGGCGAAATTCAAAACAAGTTAAGGTCTCCAATGAATACACTAGTTTTTGCATTTGTTCCCGTCAAGGAAATAAAGCTTACCATCAGAACCACCAATGTGTTTTCCATCAATGAAAACTTGAGGAACCGTCCGCCTTCCAATGATTTTGCTCAGAGCATCCTGGATGTCCTGCCCATCGTCTGTATGACAAATGTGACAAATTTTAGTAACTTGTCGTTCTAAGCACCAGAACTCATGCAGGACATTCCATTATGATCATAGCCAGCAATCTATTTGTCAAAGCACAAGAACATATACCCAAAAAAACAAATGACAATTTTGAAAAGCAGAGCTCAGAAACAAGAATCAATGGCCTTCAACAGAAGGGGAAATATAAAGAGCATTGCACATTCCAACAATTGAATTAGCAATAATATCAGTTTCAGATATTATCATAAAAATATCAGAACAGAAACATAAACAAACCTCTCTCATCAAGCTCAACCACATGAGGCTTCTGTTTCAACTCTTCAAAAACTGCTTTTGCCTTCTTACAATATCTATTAAGGAGAGTACCCATATCAAATATTTAACAGAAACTTGCGAAATCTTTCACAGTAATACTAATTCGACACAGAATCAAAGCAGCAACTGAGCTTCAAGCATGAGGAACTACAGTTATAATGCAAAATCAAGTAATGATTAAGAACAGAAATAGCAGCAACTTGGATTAATAAATAATGGGTATTGTAAATCTAAACGTACGGGCAATAGGTTTTGGAGAAGACGACGATCTTGTGAGAAGCGATAGTTTTCTTAACAAAAGAAGAGGGAGAAGTGGCAGAAGCCAAGATTGAAGAGGCTGCAATTACTGCCATTATTGCTAAAGCTGCCGCTGCGAATGGTGACATTCTGATCATCCTTCCGACCAGCGCCATGGAAATAGCACTACCTGCCACTAAATCACAGATTTCACCAATTTTCCTTCTCTCTTGATTTTCACCCGAATAGACCTAGGCTTAGGAATCCGAGCTTTGACACCTCTACTAAGAAAATTATTAAAATTTATTTTTTATGAATTAATAATTAACTAAACTACTTTAATAAACCCAATAAATAAATATAAAATATATAAATTTACCATTAATACATTTTAAAATTCCAAAGTATACAAATTTATACTACATTGGTACATCTATCAAGATTTCCATAAATAATTTTTTATTTTCTTGATTTAAAAAATATTTTAATATTTCATTTCATTTCCTTTTTTAATTAATAATTGCTAACTAAATATAAATAATATAATCTAAATAATAAAAAAATTAATGTTAAAAATTTGAAGTACTCGGATGAATCTGTGTTTTAATTATAAAGAAATTAATGGAAAAATATTGAATTTGAAATAAAGTTATAAAAACAATTCATATTTTATGATTATGCATTTAATAGATCCAAATATTACCATATAAAAAATCAACAACTTTCAAATATTACATTATACTCATAATATTAATTTGATCGTCAGTAAAATAATTAATCAGAGAGTAAACTATTTAAGATTATAGTAAAGCATGGCTGCTAGATTTTACCAGTTCTCTAATTTCATGTCTACCCTGAAATTCTGTGACCTGATTATGATTAAGATACAACCAAATTAGATACAGAAGTCCCAAATCGAAATTGATTGATTTCAAGAACCCTAATGCAACACAGATTAGCTTTCAGTCCACTCCAGGAGGAGGATTTGCATTAGTCCACAACCTGGCCAGTGATGTCCGTTTGATTTGGAAGATTATTAGTGACTTTAGTCTGTGTTTTGTTAGGACATCCCGTCGCATTGTGCCCTTTTTGTCGACACGAACTACAGGTGTATGTTCTGCTTCCGCTTGTATGCCTGCCAACTAATTTCCATCCATTCCGTTGGGGGCATGTCCTGCGATTATGGCCGCTCTGATAGCATATCTTGCAGCTGCTATGCCCTCTAACAGTGCCTTTGGCATTGCTCTCCCTTAACTTGGGACATGTCCTGCTGTTGTGGCCGCTTTGATGACAGATCTTGCAGCGGCGGCTAATTCTAACTTTGTTTTTGTGATTGCTTATTCTTGACTCCGGACACGTTCTTCTGTTATGACCCTTTTCCCCGCACAGCCGACATCTAAATCGCCCATCTTTCATGCTTTCCTTGAGCTCTGGACAGTAGAATTTCCTGTGGCCTTCACGTCCACAGTGACTGCAGTAGAATTTCACTCCTGCAACAATGTAAACAAGCGTGTTGATATGACTTCGAACATCATGACTTAACATAAAACATGCAAGAAATCATTTTATTTTTATCTTGTCACATCTGAGACCATCGTAAAGTTAGACAAATGTGTTGACATTAGCATTCAAACAACGCAGCTGCATGCTTCGTGGTCAAATTAAATTTCCCTGTTCACAAGGCCATCAGCAAGGAGTTAAACAATAAAATTCTTGAGAGCAATATAGAACTTCATGATCATCAGGAATGGATTTACCATATGGACGTAGTCTATGATCACACTTTTTACCAGCATAGTTTTCATGAATTTCATTTCATAGAATAGCACACAATTGACTTGAGGACTGAATGAATCCCAGGTATCATTTCGATTATGGCAGCATGTGCAAGACAAAAAGTTAAAAGGTGAAACTAGAGACCAGGCAATAGGTAAGAAAATATACAAGCATAACTCATATATATGAGGTCAAAATTTTAATGGAATTTGCAACTATACCTTTCATAGCAATGCTCCTTTTTCGGCGGTTTTCCAAATTACTGAAGAAGGCCTTCAAAGTTTCAGAAGTGCGTTTTCTTGCAGCAGGAGTTCCTTTGGCTTTCTGTAGTAAACCAAAAACTCTTCAGAAGCATATTTGATAATGGTTCAATAGCTTCCTATATCATGAAATAATTCTAAAATTCTCTTGCATATTAAAAATGAATATGCTTCTCCATGCGCCTGATTTAACCCTAGCACACGTTTCTAGCATATTTCACACAGTTCTCTTTTAGCAAAGAAAATAAAGCGGAGAGCCAAATGCCGGCCCCTAAAATAGACTCCAGGGATGTGATCCAAAGCAATTACCAAATACACAGCTTCTACTATTTTGACATAGGTACCATTGACAGCCTTGCATAATAATCTACCAAACATATTAGTCCATCTTATTTAGTTTTGTCCCCATTTTCACAATGCATAGGTTCTTGGTCTCACTTCATTTCTAATCCTTAGAGGCATGCTCAAGATCTCAACTATTTCATTTTTGTGTTAGGAAGCTATGATCTAGATCTAATTATTGAGATCAGTGGTATAGGGAGGAGCTGGGGGCTCATGGCCCTTCCTTGCTTCATAATCATCTTGCTTCTAACATCTTCTTGTTATTTCCTTTTATGTTTTTATCACATCATTTTAAATAATTGTAAGTTGCCCCAGCAGCTTCTAGTTGCGAAGAACATTATAAGCATATTGTTTCCATCAATTATTACTTAGAAAATACATTCTACAGTAACAGCAGAAATTGGCCAATAAAAGGAAAAATTAAGAATTTTATTATTATGATATTATGAAGAACTGGACCTTTATTGCAGCAACCCGCTGTGCATGAAGCGTAGGATTCCGATGGATAATCTTCATTCTTTTACTGAACAGTCCAGTTTTGGCATTGAGACTCTGCAACAATCCAACTAAACAAATAAAATCAAAACCACGATCACCACTTTTCCTTCTCCTGAGGACAAGCAAAAAATAACTGTGCATACTCGAGAGTCATCAAGGAGTACCATAAAATGCATACTCAGTGTACAAAGTTCTATGTAACTCTCAAATGCGGATATTAGGAAGCAGCATGAACATGCAAATTTTCATATCTATCACTAAATGATTCTCTACCTTGTTTTACAAAAAGTGAATAAATTTATGATGCTACTTTGGTATAAATTAATGATATGGTGATGAACATATGGGTATACGCCAACTCTTAATTTTGCATGTCCTAATGCATAGTTTATATTTCCTTTTTACTAACAAACAGTAATAAAAATATTTGCATCTCTGATTATATGGACCAAGTAAAGGTTGAAGCCACCAACTTTTAGCGATCGGCTGATCTTTTGTCCAACTTCAGGAGAAGGTGATTGGTATACACGCTTTGATTTTCTCTTCATGTCTAGTTTTATTTCTAAATTGTCTACTTCATCATCCTCCTTCACTTTGAGTGGAGAACTGGACATCAAGGAAATAGAGCAGAATTCAATTTCATGTCATCAACTAGAATACCAAAACTAAACAAACCAAAAGTTGAGCATGCCAATCAGTTTACACCAACATAAAATGCAAAATTCCAGAAGAGCAACTCTTAATTATGATACAACATTTGCACATAAGTTTCCTATGATTAGGTACAATAGACATCACATGTTAGCTAAAGGAGGTAAAGAAGAAGTTCATGATAATTGCATAATATTACTTACAAATTAAAATATTAATGCCCTCTATGAGTTATAATCTTCCAAGATCATTAACCTAAAAAAACCCAATAATCATGTTGCAAAGTTTCAATACTACAAAAGCATCTAAATAGAAGTGTAACTATAAATTAGCCCACATTTTACCTGTTTCATATAAACAACTATGAGAAAATCATTGTAAACATTAACATGGTAACTAAAACAGGACAAAGTAAAAGGAGGAAAGATGTTGGAGGCACAAGTAGATGTAGAAAAGTTACACAGAACGAGCTTTCTCCCATGGTTGCTCATCAATTGACTCTTCCCATATAACACATTCCCCCAAGCAGCGAAGACAAGTCATTATGCCCTGTTATAAAAGAAAGCTATGTATTACATGCAGGTCTTTCTAAGTCACATCAAGGACAGAACATGTTAAAATGCCATTCAATTATGTAACAATTTGGAAAGATGAGTTACTCAAAAGGTAATAAGAGACTCCTGTCCTGTATATGATTTTTGCTGTTTAATTGTAAATTGGACTAGAGAGAGAGCAAAAGCAAAAATAAAAGCGAGGGCAACATACCTTTCCATTACATTGAGAACAATCTAATCTTGATCTTTCAATTCCACACTCAGTACACGGAGTATAACCTCTTCCTCTGCAACTTGGACAAGGAAGTTCTTTAATATATTGACCATTTGGACCAAACCAAGATCTTGGTTTAGTTGAAACAGCGCTATCATCCCTGCAAAAATATGTTTCAAAAAGAAAAGCAAAAAAATCCCTTAGGATGCTTACCTCATCAAGACAAAATAAACCAAAAACAAAAAAGAAAAAACAAACAACTCGGAAAACGTCAACCTTGGCCTCAAATCAGCTTCAAGTCCTAATAATTCTTCAGAAGGATCATAACCCAGCTGTTATTATTTCGTCACATACCATAATCAGCATTAGAAAAAAATAAAAAACGAAACGATAAATCAACAATTAAAAAGAAACAGAGAGGAAGTAGTACCTGGTTTTGCTTGGCAATTGGGTCATTGCTGTTTGAGCATGAAATACTCGGCGAGACTAAGCTAATTTTCCTCTTTCTCCAATGAGGAACCAAAATCCCAAACGAGCTACATATGAAGGAAATCACAGTAAGAGCAGTAAAATTCAGGTGCTTTAAGTTGCATGATAAGATCAGCTTTTCCCTTTGTATACTGAATCCTAGACCCAAGGCAAATCAGTTCTGTCGTCGAGAAAAGTTAGGCGAAGTTACCTGGTGACTACGAAGAACCGTTTGAAGACAGGCGTGAACAATTGTAGCTCCGATGCTGGTGTGATTGACAGCATAGGTCTATCTCGGTGGAGGATTGAAGTCAGCTGCTCCTCCCAATCCCTCTACTTCACATTTGGATATTTCATAACTGTTTTTTCAATTTTATTTTATTTTATTTCTTTTGATTGATTTATTTCTGAACCCCCTGGCCCATGCTATTTATAAAAACACCCTTTAACTTTAGGCAAATTACAATAAGATGATAAGTAAACTTTTTCTTGCACCGTAAGAAACCCTCCAGAGACGATCTGCATGATCCAGGCTTACTTGAATTGAAACACTAGCAAAATCTTTGCATTTTGTGAAAATTTTAACCATATATTATTAGATTTTAAATTTTATTTACTAAAATATATTTTAAAGTTAAACAACAAAAGAATATGTAACATGTTGTTCACATTAGATTTTTTCACATTATTACTTAATAATAAATGTTTATCTTCATTTCAAAATTAAAAAGATATTTATATCAATTCTAAATTAAATTAAATTATGAATTTTTTTATACAGTAAAATCATGTATGTATATTGTTATTTTTGGCTAATGAATATAGTATATTCTCATTTTTTACAATATATGGCACACATTTTTAAAAATATCTATGGCATGTATTTTTGATCATACATTTTTTAGTTATATCAACTATGATAGAATTTTTCACCAGATGATTTGGGACATTATTTAACATTTGATTTTTGTATGCTCAAAAACTCCTTTTGTAATAGATGTATTTATTATTACAAATTTCTTCATTAATACTTGTAATTATTCATTAATTTCGATATGTATTGTCTAATTCCTTAAATCTTTGTATGTTATATTTATTATATTTGTTGTTATGCTCATAATTGTTACTACACTAATATTTTTAATTGTTATTACACTAATATTTGTTGTCACAATATGATTATATAATATGTTCATATATATATGAATACAAATCTCCTACTTAGATGTAATTAATCGACTACCATTAGAAAATCATAATTTAAAATTTTGTGAATTTTGTGTTGCAATTTTCTGTTATATTTCTTCTATTTGGAGGACACATATATATACACTTTGTATACAGCGAAAGTTGTTAACAAAAGACACGTCACCCTTATTCTAGAATTATCCATAGCAACGTTGCCGTATGATGAAAAAAACAAAACTCTGTGTTTTGGTACACATGACCTAGCAAAATTATAATATGTGAGTTGAGGAGTCCAAGGGCGCCACTTTATCTTTGGTACACATCTCCACATCTCCCTCGTCTTCACGCCCCCCTCAAGCCTGACCGGAGAGAACAAAAGAAGGTCGCAGCTTGTCAAGTAGTCGATGAAAGGACTTCGAACTCAAAAATATAGTGAAAATGTCGGTGAGTTGGGCTTCAGAACTAACGGAGATCATTTTGATGAGACCGGCTTTGACACAATCGCGAACAACATGGCAGTCAATTTCAATGTGCTTGGTACGCTCGTGGAAAATAGGGTTCTCGGTAATGTGAATGGCGGCATGGTTATCACAATGGAGAGGAATGGGCTTAGCAACCTCGATTTGGAAATCATGCAAGAGGTAGGTGATCCACTTTAATTCTCCACCGATTTTAGCCATGCTTCGGTACTCTGCCTCGGCAGAAGATTGACTAACCGTCGTTTATTTTTTGGTTTTCCAGGAAACTAAAGCCCCACCAAGGAAGATACAGAAGCCAGTGAGAGACCGACGAGTAGTTTTGCAAGCTGCCTAATCGGCATCACAGAAAGCTATAACCTTTAGAGATGTACCAGTCGGAAAAAATAAACCACGATTAGATGCACTGTGAAGATACCGGATCACATGATATGCAATAGCTAAATGGCCTCACCGAGGTTCTTTCATGTACTGGCTTAGTTGCTAAGTGGCATGGGTGATATCTGGTTATGATAAACCCAGATAGAGAAGTTTGTCAATAAGGCGCCGATATAAATCGGGTGATTCTAACTCAGCGTTATTGTCTTCGGCAAGCTTAATATGCTGAGGTAAGGGAAAAAAAACCTGTCTTGCTTCTGTAAGTCCTGTCTCAGCCACTAAATCCCGTATATATTTCTCCTGATGCAGGTAAATACCCCTGTGAGATCGTGAAATTTCAAGACCTAGAAAATAGCTAACGGCTCCAAGATCTTTGATAGTAAAATCCTTGTGAAAGGAACTCTTTACGGTCTGGAATGACGACAATGAGGGTCCGGCAAGGAGAATGTCATCCATATACACCATCAAAGATAAGAAATTTTCTCCATTTCCACGTGTAAACAGACAAGCATCATTTTTGGACTGGGTAAATCCATATTCTTTCAACTTATTTGTAAGCTCCCGATTCCACATTCTTCCTGCCTGTTTGAGACCATACAGGCTTTTCTGTAGTTGACATACATATTTTGTACTAGTGGGCAGGTACCCCTCAGGTGGAAACATATAGATGTCTTCATCGATATGACCATGCAGATAAGCATTGTTCATATCGAGTTGATGAATGTGCCAGTGGTTAGCCGTAGCCAGTGCCAGAAAGATGCGAACAGTAACTAATTTGGTGACTGGTGAAAACACTTCATGAAAATCTATACCAGGTATTTGCCGAAACCCTTTTGCTACTAGACGAGCTTTGTAACGTGCCACACTGCCATCTGGATTATATTTGATTCTGTAGATCCATTTTGACTCTATAGGCCTTTTGTACGCTGGCAATTGCACTATCTTCTAGGTTTGATTTTCATCCAATGCTCATAACTCTACCTGCATAGCATGCACCCACTTAATATCTTTAATAGCTTCTGTATAACAACTTGGTGTATGAGTCATGTCTACTTGAGCTGTGGCATTGATGTATTCAGTTGAAAATTTGGGTGCTAAGGTAAAAGGTGACAGGTGAGTACTGGCAATAAAGTTTGAAAGCCAAACAAGTGCATGTTTATCTCTAGTACTGCGACATAGGACTTGATTTTCTTCATGTAATGCTTCTGTATGTTTTGTGGCATCATTTGTGTTTTGATGTGGCTCTGTTTCATGATCTGTGATAGGTAAAGGAATAGGTATGGAAGTACTCGTGTTTGGTGAATGTGCATGAGGAAAAATAATTTCATGGAATTCAACATCCCTTGAAGTTAATACATGTTTATCTGAGAGAGAATATAACTTGTATGCCTTCTGTGATCCTGCTAAACCTAAGAAAATGCATTTATTGAATCTAGGTTGAAACTTATCTTTAAAAGGATTTACATTGCTATAGAAACCTAGACATCCGAAGACTCTGAACCTTTCATAATCAGGGAATTTATCAGTTAGCTTATGATAAGGAGTATCCCAATTTAGAACTGATGACGGTAAAACATTGAGTATTTTTGTAGCATATGGAATGGCTTCACTTCAGAATTCTGTGGGTAAATGTGATTGAAGCATAAGGGCTCTAGCTGTATCTAACAAAAATCTATGTTTTCTTTCAACAATACCATTCTGTTGCGGTGTATATGGACAGCTAAATTGATGTATAATTCCCTTGGATTTGAAAAATTCTGAACACTTATGGTTTTTAAATTCTGTATCATTATTTGTTCTAACCTTTTTAACTCGTTTGGAAAACTGATTTTCTACCATGAGAATAAAATCCTTTAAAACTTGACTAGCGACTAACTTGTCTCTAATCATATATGTCTAGGTGGCTCGAGTGAAGTCGTCTACTATGGTTATAAAATAACGGGCCCCTGTGATAGAAGGAATGGCATATGGCCCCCACAAATCAACATGTATTAACTCTAGGGAAGTATTGCTTTGAATTTGTTTTTTTCTTGAATGGTAACCGTGTTTGTTTTAAGAAATGGCATACATCACATACATGGGGAAAAAATTGTTCACGTAATTGAAAATTATGTCAATGATGCATTTTATCTTTAGAAATGTGTCCAAGTCTTTGATGCCATAGAATCACACTTTCATTCATTACATTTACTTTATTACAAGGTTGTCCCATTATGGTAGTATCTAGAACATATAATCCATTGTACTGTGTGCCTTGTACGATAATTTATTTAGTGGTACGATCCTGCAATAAACACCTATCAGTTTGGAAAATAGTGTCGATATTGTTATATTGTGCCAATTTACTAACAGATATAAGGTTGTGATGAAAGCTGGGTACACAAAAGGCATTAAACAAGGTTAATTTTGGGTGAATTTGAATGGATCCTGTGTGTGTTATGTTCTATGCATTTTCGTCTGGGAAAAACACTTTGCTGTCTATGGGTTTGGAGGATTTAAATGAGGATAAAGTGTTTGAGATATGGGATGTAGCTCCAGTATCCACGATCCATTGACCATAGTCATTAACAGAAGAATTAAAAATATTAAATCAAGACATACCTGCTTGTTCAATAGTCTCTGTGCATCCTGCTAGCTCCTTTATATTGCACCCTTGTAAGTATTTCTGCAGTTCTCTTTGAACTATGCTTGCTATGTCAAGATCAGATGGATGACTTTCAGATTGAATAGGGCTTTCTTGTATAATATTGACCTTTTCCCGCTTCTTCTTCATATCTCTAAACCACTCGGGGTATCCGTGTCACGCCCAGCCCATACCTGAAGTAACATGCTCCCGTAGCATACACAATGATCTACCGTATGGCAAACCACTGTATACACTACAAGGGATACCTGTACATACATATATACAAACGTTGTATGGGGGACAACCTGTAGTATGGTAGTAAACTCCGTAAACAGAACCAAACATAACCCTGGATATCATTACACATTCTATTGAATGTACAAGCGTATAACAAAAGTATATTTATTAATATACAACGGTTCTGATTACATAATCCGTACAAACCACCATAAAACTACAAATACAGTACTGCCTCACTAAACTATACAAGCCACTATACAAAACTACAACACACTAAGATGCTCGGTGCTTCCGACCACTTCGAGGTTGGGATTGCAGCTGAATCCACTACTCCGCTGACACTGATGATCACTACTCTGGGCCTTCTGCTGGAGGCTCGGAACTTGCGTTCATCAATTGATAAACATTGAGTCGAAGACTCAGTGGTACAAGCTAACATACACATATAAAACATAGATAACATATCAAATCACAGGCGATGGATGCAATGCTATGTTTCCCTGTTATGTATTCTCTTTCCTCTTTCCCTTTTTTTTTCCTTATTGTGCACAATATCTTTACCATGCTGGATCCCTATGTACCGGTACTCAACTCCCGAAGGAGGACAATTGAACTCCTTGGCCCGTAGGCCCCTTTGTTATGCCTATAGTTCGCACCTCAACTCCCGTAGGAGGAATATATCATACGATTCCATTATGGAATCCTGTAATATACGATCCAGCATGCCTTTCCTCATTTTCTCTCGCTTTGTCTAAACATTCACGATCCCATATGCCATGAATATGCTAATACGCGAGAGTATCAAATGGAAACTCAATAAATAACATGCTCATATCATTAAATCATAAGCAAGTACGGGAATTCCATCCCCAATCATCAAGTACTAAGCCATATTTGGCTTAGGAACAATCAAGAAGCCAAGAACAATCAATACGCATCAATACCAACTAGAACGAGCTAGTACTAACCTGTGAGAAGTGAAGCTGCTAAAGTCTGATTACGCCTCTAAGCTTCTAATCTTGTAGAAATAACTCCGTTCGGCTTAATTCTCTGAAGAAACACAAGCCCTAGGGGTTTAGAGAAGTTTAGGAAGAGTTTAGGGCAAGAAATGGAAGGAAGCTTAATGAGAAAGCTAGGTTTAAGCTGTTAAAAACAACCTCAAAAGTCACGTACGCCCGTACGACATACCCGTACGCCCGTACCAACGTCAAAAGCCTGACAAACTGATTTTCCTGCGAGCAACCGTACGGCCGTACGCCCATATGGTACGCCCGTACGCCCGAATTCCTGCGAGATCTACTGACAAACCTGATTTCCTGCGAGTTGGCGTCCGGCCGTACCACCCATTGGTACGCCCGTACGCTCTCGAGGAACTAAAACCCCTGAAATTCTCTGCCTCGTACGACCGTACGGCTATCTCGTACGCCCGTACCGCATGCCTAAAACCAGGACATGCCTCATTTAAATCCCTAACTCCTCCGAAACCTGTAAAATACACTCCAAAACCAAACCTAACACCTCAACCTCACTGCCCCTCATCCAACCGAGAAGTCACACTTCCC
>CANYBF011191727.1:0-19741 GCA_948192965.1 Dalechampia spathulata | reverse complement strand
AGCAGCTTTTCCTTCTTGATCTTCCTTGTTTCCGAGTTTGGGGAGCCTAACTAGGGTTAATTAGTCTCTAAATCCTAAGAATTTAATTAATTAGGGGCCTAATTAATTTTAACACAATTTTGGCAGAGGTTTGGCTGCTCTCAGAGCAAAATTTTCGATCCAAAAAATGTTGCCCGAGCTCTATATTTATAGAACAAATTTTTGGGTGGTAATTTTGTAATTTTTGGCACGTATTTACATACATGTGTGCCACATGTAAGGCTATGTGCGCCACACATGTGCTACATGTGGCGCACATAGGGCTATATGCACGCGCATATAGCTTGGAAACCCTAGCGTAGAGCCCACTATGGTCACTTTCGGGATGCATCGTGAAGCATGTAAGCATTATTTGACGTGAGGAACAACTTTATAGAAGAAAGTTTTTCCAAATTCGGTCCCGAAATGGCTCCCGACCAAACGTATTTACTATGCAACGTGCATAGCCTATAGGGCTATGCGCTACGCACGTTGCGTTTTCTACCTATGCGCTCCGCCTCGTACGGGCGGAACGGGATGCATGCCATATGTCTAAGAAAGTTCAAATGACATTTCGAGAAACTTTGCAGTTATAAGTTTTCTCAAATTCAGCCCCCGAACATCGAGTTTTGCTAAATGGGCCCAATAGGCCCATTAAGGCTAAAAAGTGGCATACGGGATGTCGTGAGTCGTGCCTCGCGTAGGCACTAGTGGAAATGTGTTCTGCGTGTCAAGAACACTCAGATTGGTGAATTTGGGTGCTGGGCCCACCTGGGTACTATTCATGATGAATAGTACCCTCATGGGGCCCATAACATAAAAGGGCCCAAAAAGTGGCAAATAGCGTGTTAAACGTTCTACCTCAAGTGAGGCAGCAGATAGGGTGTGTTCTGTGCGTATAGAACGCATTAAAGCGATTGACAGTGGGAAGCAGACCCCACTAGTATTTAGCGGGCCCCACAGCGAGGTGAGCCTATAAACGTGGCATTAAGGATGCTACGAGATGTACCTTGTGTAAGGCAATACCAAAATGTATTCTGTAAGTACAAAATACACAGAATTGGCTAATTGGGGAAGCGGGCCCCGCTTGTGTACTATTCATAGTGAATAGTACCTAGGCTCGAAATGCCATATTTTGCATTTTGTGCATCCTACCATGCGTAGGCAGGTGTGAAATGTATTCTGTAAGTACAGAATACACAGAATAGGAAATAGGAGCAGCGGGCTCCTGTTATTGCTAAGTGGGCCCCACCACGTAGTGGGCCCAGAAGATGGCATTTGCGATGCCAAGCATCGTGCCTTGCGTAAGGCAACATGGAATTGTATTCTGTAAGTGCAGAATACACATAATAGGCAATAGGGGCAGCGGGCCCCGCTGTTACTAGGTGGGCTCCACAGCGTAGTGGGCCCAGCAGACGGCATTCGCGATGCCAAGCACTGTGCCTTGCGTAAGGCAGCTGGAAAATGTATTCTGTAAGTACAGAACACACAGAATAGGTTATTGGGAACTGCGGGCCCCGCTTCTGTTTAGTGGGCCTCACCTATGTACTATTCATGATGAATAGTACCCAAGGCCAAAAATGCAATGTTTTACATTTCAGGCAGTTTGCCTTGCGCATGTAATAGGGAAAGGGTGTTTTGCATGCACAGAATACTCAGAATACGCGACGGGTCCTGCTAGGTGCCATGGTAGGCCCCACCAGTCCTGAAATGTTCTGCGCACCAAAACACACAGAGGAAGACACAGGGCCTATATGTATAATCGGGATCAATATCGGGGACTAAATCCTAGCCGAATTAACGAAGATCCAAAATTATACGATGGTGAAAAGTGAGGGTCAACAATAATATGTGTGTCTCTTGTACTTCCATTAAGTGTGATAACACTAGTGCCATTAACCTCTCGAAGAATCCCATTCAACATTCTAGGACTAAGCATATAGATATTAGACATCATTTCCTATGTGATAATGTGCAAAAAGGGAAGGTTGTATTAGATTTCGTTCATACAACTCACCAATTGGCCGATATTTTTACTAAACCCCTAATTGAAGAACGATTGAACTTTTTCAAACATGAATTAGGGATGATAGATGGGTCATTTTTGAAATAGGTGTGATGGTGGACTTGGAAATCTTTCAAAATGTTCATAAAAACTCTTCAAATTTTTTTTGTTTTTGGTCCTTGTACGGCCGTACATACTGCTGGTACGCCCGTACGGGTTCCTGCCTTCGAATCTGTCAAGTTTGGTACAACCTGTAATCCTTTCGATACAACCATACCTATCACGGTATGACCGTACCAGATGTGGTACGCTCGTACGTGGCCTCGTAAAGAATTTCCTCTTATTTCTTCATATGGTCGTACGCCTGGGAAGTACGCCCGTACGCGATCTTGAATTCCAAATGTCTGTGCATCATACGGTTGTATGTTCTGTCTGTACGCCCATACACAATCCTAATTTTTAGTTCATTGTGGCTCGTACTGCCGTACGCGCGGACCGTACACCCGTACGCGACACTGAAATCAGTTGAAAAAGTCATTTTTTCAGTTTTTAACTCATTTTCACTCAAATTTCCTCTCCCCTCCTCTCCAAACCTCTCCCAACCTCTGGCAGTATGTTCAAATCCTCTCCCATTCGTCATTTTAGGTTTTTGTTCATTCTTTTCACTACTTTTTAATTCCATTTAACTATTTTACTGCTTTTTCACTGCCTTTTTCAGTTATTTTCCATTTTTGACTATTCTAGGCCTATTTAGCTCTAGGTTCTTTAGAGTTTATTGCTTAGGATCGTATTTTGAACTTTTGTACCAAATTGTGTTGATTTTTACGCAGGTATTATTTTTGAGTTTTTTAACTTACGTTGAATTTCTACCGAAATTCCAAAAACTTTATTTTTTCACTGTTTTATTGATTTTTACTATTTTCTTGTTATATTTTCATCATGTTTGACCCTACCACGCATGATGGCTCGTCCTCACGGAGAGTCAAACGCATCGTTCCTCTTGGTTCTGGCCCTCGTGGCACTACTGCTGCTTCTACCGTGAGGACCTCTATTCTAATTGAGAAAGTCTTCTCTCACTCTCGATTTGCATGTCGTCCTACTCTCCGCGTTACTGGATTGGAGGATGACATTCTTGGCTATCTGGCCAATGTTCATTTGTCAGATTTGGCCTTTCTATCAAACCATTTTATCCAGTCTGTATCTCTTGAGTTCCTACAGACTTTTTCTCTTTCTACTTCTTATTCCTGTTCCTTCCGTCTCTTCAGGAGACACTACACTCTTTCTGTTTCTGAGTTTGATGCCATTTTTGGCTTTCCATCTAAGGGCATTTCTAATGCCAAATTTGTGGTCTATTATCACAATGCCTTCTGGAGTGAGGTTGCACTCCCTGCTACTTTCCGGCCTTCTCGTAAGAAGGCCTCATGTCTTAAGTCCCCTGCCCTTTTCTACTATCATCGGCTCATCTCCTATCTCATCTTTGGGAGATCTGAGTCGAATGACACTATCACTGGCCCAGACCTCCTCTTTCTTTATTGTAATATCTCGGGCACACCCATTCAGTCTGGGCGCTAGCTTCAGATCTCTTTTCATGAGGTCGGCGTCCAGAAGATACCTGGCAAGGCCATTCTCTTTGGACCTATCATTCATCATATTTGCCAGCATCTCCAGGCTTTTCCTCCTACTACTCCCACCCCAGGACCTTGTGGTCCTAATCTCGATCTTTTGTTCAACGAGCATACGATGCTCTTTGAACATACTACTGATGACAAGTACGTCCTACATCCAGAGTATATTTCCAGATGACTCGGTCACCTTCAGTCATTGGGGCTTCCTAATGACATCATTACTCTTTATGACAGATAAGTTGTAGAGGTTCTTCATCACTTGCAGGTTCCTCTCCCAGACGACACACCTACCGAGTGGCGAGACCAGCCCGCTCCTTCCTTGGATGACGCTGCACGTCACGCGGCACTTAGCCGCAAGCGTCAGAGATATGTTATAGCTAGTGCTTCTTCTTCTTCTGCTGGCACTGATCCTACTGCTATTGGTGCTGCTCTTGAGTCTACTCCTCCTGCTCCAGCTTCCTCTTCTATTGATCCTGCCCTTGCTGACTTGCTCGCTCAGCACTTTGCATCTCTTACCACTGCCATTTCTGCCTCGAGTAATGCATTGATTCCATTGATCAGTGGCTTGATCAGTACATAGCTGACTTCCAGGAGTTTGCTACTTCTACCACCGCATCTCTTCACTCCATCAGTGTAGCAATAGACCCGTTTATTATTCCTCCATCGAGTCCACTCCTCCTCAGGACCTTTAGTGATCGTCTGTATTTTGATGTTGTCAAAGGGGCAGATGTTTAGATGTTTATATATTTAGGACTTGAGTTAGTGGAGTAGTTTGTTATTGTCGTTGTTTTTCATTGTTTAACTTTAGTGTTTGTTTATTTTTGGATATTGTATCATTTTATATCTCTTATATATATTATGATGTTTATTCAGTTTATGTGATTTGATGTTTGTGTTTACCTATCTCATCTCTATGTATTTTGGTTGTTTGCTGATGCCATTGACTGTATTTTTTGATTGTATGGCATATATTCCAAAATTAAGGGGGAGATTTCCAAAATTTTAAAATTTTTTAAAAACAAAATGTCCTTTGAATGTATTTTTGCAAACTAAACTTAAATTGATTGCCAGCATCAAAAAGGGGGAAATTGTTAGACCCTAGGTTTTGATTGTTGAGTCATGTGTTAGTCAATTTAAGTTATTTGTAATTTTCTAAGTGTTTTCTTATTTGGTACAGGCTTACCAAATTTTGTTTGTGTGTTGTACAGCCATATGGCTAGCCGTACCTTGTGGGTATTATTCCATTGAGTTTGGTACAGGTGTACCATTGGTTGCTACGGCCATACGCTATCTCGCAGGAAAATGGTGCATCAGTAAACCTGCTTCGGTACGGGCGTACTAATGGGTGGTACAACCGTACGTGAACTCGCAGGAAAATTGTGTATCAGGAAACTTGGGTTGGTACGGGCGTACCAAGTGATGGTATGGCTGTACCATAGTTCCCTCCCATTTTCTAACGGCTAGTTTTGAATCCGTACGGGCGTACAAATATAGTACAGCCGTACGCGACTTAGAAATTTGGTTTTAGAGTATGAGAAACGGATAGTTTCATACATACAACTTTCATACTTTCTTTGCTAACAAAAATATACTTGCAGAGCATTCATTTTTGAGCTATACTCATCTGTCACAAGTAAGTTTAAAGCTTGTTTCTTCAATAGCTCTTTGTGTGTAATTGTAATCTTTATGGGGTTGGTGTGAGATTAATCCATTGGGGATTATTTTGTATTTGAGTTGATTGTAAGATTGAAATTGTAAAGGTTAGAGTGTAAGCCTTGAAAACACTAGGGATTGGATTCATTTGGGAATCCTTATTGTGTAAATCAATTGATTTTAGTGGAACCCTAAGTTGAGACTTAGAAGAAAGTGGACGTAGGCAAGAGTTTGCCGAACCACTATAAATCGCACGTATTGCCAGTGGTTCTAGGAATTTCAGTAGCTAAAGTCAACAATTGATTAAAGGCTAAATTATAGTTTATAGCATAAGTTTGCTATAATGAATGTGAGGTGATGCTAACTAAGAATTTAAAAGACTAATCACATGCATTATGTAGGAAATTAGACTAAACATTAATCAAATATGTATATATGTTAATTTATTAAATGAATGATGTAACAATATAATATCTTATAAGGTTAATGATAATGAATACAAGCAAAATATGTTTGGTAACTAAATTTAATATATGTATTAAATTGGAATACTTATATCAAAAACTTTGACTAAAGAGTTAACAAATTGAAAAAAATAACAAATGTAAATGATAGAGGAATTGACATCCTAACTTAGCATACAGATACAAGTAAGATAGATAAAATAAAATAAATTTGTTTATTTACCATTAATTCTTAATTGAGATTAACAGGTAAATGAATAGCATTCTTAAAGGCAAATGCACTATAGTAAAACTATTGGTTAATGTTTTTATTATCATTCATCAATATTTGGTAATTTTATTTAGCAAATGAAAATTTCTCAATAAGTTAGTAAATTTCAAATATAGTAGGATAGAAACCCTTGATGAGTGTATTGGTTAATGTGCTTGTATGAATTAATGTCTCTTATAGGAATGAAAATTATTTACTCCCACATTTAGAATTATTTATAATTCATATATATACATTTATCATCAATTAATGGTGAATGATATATATTATGTTTATGTCTAATAATAATTGATATGTAAATGAGATTCACAAGTCAAATAAAAGGTTTGCTTGATGCAAGCATATTAGCATGAAATATTGAGAATGTCTTGATTAGTATTTATTTATTTATTTTCAAATATATGATATATTTATATTTAAAATGTTATCGATGTAAAAGTGAGAATTACATAACATGCAAGTTACTTATCATTATGACAAGTTATGAACGTCATATGAACATGTTGGTTTAATATTCTTTATTTTAAGTATCATGACTTGTGTTGATGATATAACCTTGCATTTGGTGTAGATTATTGATAGTTGAAAATTATGAATTAATTTTGAGTTGTATTGATAAAGATTAATATGAAATCCTCACATACAAGCATCATATTACTAATTTTAGTTTATATGTACATGAAATCATTGCAACATAATATATGAAGGAATAAAGAGGGATGTTATGATGGATATGATGTTAATGCTCTTCCATAATTTAACTTATGATTCGTAGCAATGTTGATACCCTTCCATAATAAAAATTGATAAGTGGTGATATCGATACCTTATAAGAAAGATGTTAGGTAGTGATATTAATACCTTACTTAACAAATGATAGGTAGAGATATTGATACCATATCTAAGATGGATAGGTGGTGATATTAATATCCTGTCTAGTATCAGTAGCTGAAGATATTGATGCCTTATCAATGCAAGTAAAGTATAAGTATAGATAAAGAAAAGAGAAATACAATAATAATTGCACTCATTCACATATTGCATATCATTGGTACAAGAAAAGATGAATGTAATGCATATTTACATTCATTGATATAAAGCATACCATTGCTATAATATTGATGTATATAATGAAAATATGGTTGATTTGTGATAGCATAAAATTTGAAGAATTATTGATAGGAAAAATATATAAAATAATATTTTATCATTAATTATATGTTTTTATTAGTTGCAAAATTTTTATAGTGATGTATTCCTATGATTATTACGTATTTGTTTAATTAATGGATTATATTTATTTTAAAATGAGAATTAAGTTTTATTTACAATATATTTATTATTAAGCACCACTAAGTTTTACGCTTAGCATTTATTATTTGATAAACACAGGCTAGCATTTTAAGGTAAGGAAAAATTGATCAGTCATTAATAAAAGATATTTGCAATTCAATGGGACGGGACTTGACATACTCCAATAGATTCTATACTATGTATGCAACTATCATAAACACATAGTTAATTTAAAGGTATTAATGTAAATTCACTTGTTAAACATACACGTACATGTAAATGATCTATTACTTTGAAAGTAGACACTAATTGGTGCTTACTTTGAAAGTAGACACTAATTAAGAGGTAAGTAAAAGAATTATGGGATTTTATTTCTAAAAGAAAAGTTTATGTTGAATGTTATTTATTGATTTATTTTTGAAATCAATGGTTCTTTTAACTAAGTTTTAAAATTTTGGCCAAAACTTGTCCCCTCTGTTAATTTTTCTATTTTATGAGAAAATTTTATTTTTATTTTTATTTGATTTTATTTATTTATTTTTCTTTCTCCTTCTACCTTTATAGCTATGGATTTATTTTAGCTTATTTTATTTTTTTCTCTTTATCTATTATTTATTATTTATTTTATTTGGTAGCATATTGTATTATTTTCTTTTAGTTATTTATTTCTAAAAATAATAAAAATATTTTTATTGGTTAATTTTTTTATGATTTACCCTATCATGTCAAATGTATGTTAAAGACATTATTTATATCATTTTATTATGAGTCGATCTTAAAATGATTCAAATTAAAATAATGATTTTGATATATCAATAATATCCAAGTCAATTATTCAAAGCTTAGGAAATTATATTATCAATTAGAGATAGAATGAGGAATTGAGGAGCATAAATTTAAAAATTAGTATTTAACATGAAATAAACATTATAATTGAAGTTATGATAATTAATTTTTTTAAGATAATGATCACCTAAAATTAATAGTAAATCAATTAGTGATGGATGTTGAATCCAATAAATTAGTTTTCTACTTTCTTTATAAAAAATATAAATTTTTACAGTATGTAGAAGAAGGATCAATCCTATATAGAATGAATAATCCGTTGATCCTTTGTAATCAATGATTTGAAAAGAATGAGTTTTAGGAAATAAAAGAAATTAAAATAATTTTGGAAAAACTTCAGATAATAAATCTCTCAATCAAAAGTAAGCAATTATTCATGTTTATAGCATCATCATTGATACATTAATCATTCCAAGATCACTCATTATGTCACATCCTCATTTTTAGCAGACATTGCATTGATGATACGAGTGATGTACATTACTTTCTATATGATTATAATTGAGATGATGACATAGAATTATACAATATATGAATGGTATGGAAAATAAATGATATGATAAATGATAGATACTATGATGTTGATATGAGAATAATAAATGAAATTATTGAATACAGATTCACTGAATGATGATAATTTGATGGATATGATGTCGAGAACACTTAATATATTTAAGTGTGTTTAATTAAGATAATTGATTGAACGTATGTAAATTCATATATGAAAATGTATGTGTATATATGTAAGTGTAAGTATATAAGGAATTAAGATTAATTAAAGTGTATAAGAATGAGTATGTATGTATATATATAATGTATATATATATGGTATAGTTAATGTATTAATATATATAATGTATTAGTATAGGTATAATGATATGGTATTTAATTAATGTACTAGTATGTGTAGAAATGTTTTAATATAATATATGATATAAAGAGGAATGTATAAATAAAATAATGAATTAAATAATGACTACTTAAGTAAGTAAATAAATATATAGATATAAGAAGTTAGTGGGATATTAAATTATTATAGTTTATTGATAGTGGGATAGGTAAATGTGTTAGTGGAAGATATAAAATATTAGATATATAGGTAAATATGATAGTGGGATAGGTATATGTGTTAGTGGAATAAGAATATATGATAGTGGAAGGTAAGAGAAAAATATTATATTAGTTTAGGAGTTAGTGGAAAAAGATGGAGTATATTATTATATGTATAAATAAGTTAGTGGAGCATAAAAAAAGGGTATTAAATATGTATGGAATGGATTATTGGAAGGTAAATTGGATTAAATACGTATAATTATGCATATAAGAGGGTTATTAAGGGCTATGATTGTGCATGTGAGGGTGAATGGAAGCTAATATGCAACCGCCCTAGGCTATATCACTCATTTCATTCAGATTTTTCCCTTCCTCTTTGACATAACACTCATTTCTTATCTTCTTTCAAAGTGACCGAATCCTTTATCCTCTCCATCATTTATTTCCTCCTTCTTTCCTTCATCTTCTTCTTACATTTTTTCATTTTTCCTTCATAGAAACCGAAAACATACACCATTTTCTTCTTCTTTTAACTTCAATCTTCAAGTATGAAGCTAGAACTACATGTATTATTCAAGGTTTGCCCGAATCAGTTCTTGTTCTTCTTTGTTTAAGTGTTGACCGAAACACTTCTCCCTTTTCTCTTCAAGTTTAAGGTTGAAACACAAGATTTGCAAGTTTTCTTAAGTAAGTCGTAACTTGTTTAACATATAATTCCTATTTTCTTTATTTGATCTAACTTTCAAAGGTGCATGCATGTATGTAGAGGTAGAAATCAAGTTTAGCAAGTTCAAAAGAAGTCAAGGTAAATAGATCTTGGTAGATCGGGTGTTAGATCAAGTGTAAAACAAGTTTTTAGTTTATTTTTATTATTTTACTTAAAGGTGAGTATTGATTAGTATTAGATCTAGTAGATCTATGGATTTTGGGTTAAGATCTTATGGTGGTCGAATGGTTTCATGGTAGATTTATAGTTTGAGTCCTTGATTTGAAGTTTTTGTAAGATGTGGATGAAAAAGGGAAGAGCTATAATGTTTGAGTGTTGTGTGGGTGTGTGTGTTATGATTTTTCATGCATGGCCGAATCATTATGAAAGAAAAAGCTAAAGGATGGTAAGATCTATACATGCTTAAAGGAAATTAGTAAGATCTTAAGGTAATTATTTAAGAAAAAGTAAAATAACTTAAGATTCAAAATGGTTTAAGTTGAAGTAATAGAGTTACACTTGTTAATGAATTTGAATGATTTAAACTTAAGGTTTTCTATTTAATTATGGTTTAATTCTGTAACTTAAAACTTGAAGTAAAATTAAAGTCTTTTGATGTTTTAAAGATATAGCATACGACTTGTTTAATGGAATTGGACTTAAGATGCATTTTTAAAAAGTTAATTAAAGAATTATTGAAGTATACGACCATGTTACGTTGAGGACTTAAAAGATCAATTGATTAAGTATGTTAAGTGTCCATAAAAAGCTTAATGAGTCCATTAATTAATGGTATGAAATGGTTTTCTTGAGATCTATATTAGTTGACCAAAAATGAAAGGTAAAAGTTAAGTATATTGAATGATGACTTATGATTTGAAAGTGTACAAATTATATCATTGAATTGGATATTTAATGAATAAGTTAAAGACATATGTCATATTATATGGAAGTGGTTAAGCAAAATACAAAGTAGGTGTGTGATATGCGGTTATATATATATGATATGCGGCTATATATATATGAAATGGATGTTTGAATAAGTATTTTTAAGTCATGTGTACACTATAATAAGTCTATTCAATTTGGTTATTCAAATGGTTAAATAACAATGGTATTAAAAGGGTATGTTATAAGAAATTATAAGATGATATTTAAATGACTTTCAAATGATTTATGATATTAAACAGTATTAAAAGATGTGAAAGATGTTACTGATTTATTTTAAACAACAACAGTAGTATATGAATAGTATATTATTAAGAACTATTTAAGTCTAATGTTTTAGAAATTATTAAGTGTTTTGTATTCTAACATGAATTGTTTTTTAGTAGAATATGAGTATGGTTAGTAATGAAGAATAAGGTATGAAAATAGTTATATAAGAATATGGATTAAAATAAGTAATAATTATTTTAATGGAAGGAGTCATATACTTATAATATAATGAAAGGAAGTTTAATAAGTATAGTTTTAATGGTATGAAGATTATTTTAGTTTGATAATCATATATGTTATAAATTAGTTTGAATTATATGATAGCTAAATTAACTAATATGAATAGTGGTTACAATTGTAAATGATAATATAGTTTTCCTAATTGATGTTATGATCAGTAAGTGAATTGAACTGATAAGTGATTAATTGTTGTACAATGGAATATGATTGCAAGTGTGAATTATGGATGATAAATGATGGAATTCAATTTGTTGATTAAAGATGAATATTGATTTATGAATTAGATGGTTCCAAGGAAAATCATCGCATACCACCAGGGAATTGAAATAAAGGAAAGGAAATCGTAGGTTTGTGCTAGTTTGTGTGAAATGTTCCTCGATCATTAAGTGGTAAAAAAGGGATGATGGTATGGTATAATGCAATGGAATTAAATAATTATTTATGATATGATGTTACATTCATTTATCATGTCATAAGCATCATTGCATTATCATATGATTTCATAGCATAATAAGGAGAAATAAGGAAGGAGGAAAATGAGTGAATATGAGGAAATGTTAAATGGAAATGTACGGCGCTATGAAATGAAATGTATTCCTACATGAATTGAATGGAAAGGAAAATGAAAAGAAAAGAAATGAATGTGAAATGGGTTCAAATTTGTTGAACCATAGAAATGAAATGAAATGAAAGACCTAGTATATTGCATGCATATGAAATGGCCCCAGAATATGAAAGGGCAAATCAAATGTTACAGGAAAATAAGAGGGAGAATGCATAACACGAATGCATTCTCATAGATAAATGCATTCTCACAGACAAACATTATCATTATATATGATGGAAGTATAGTGAATAGAATGATGAATGCACTACAACTGCATATACGATGATGTTTACAGCATCATACAGAGTAAGAATACATAGCATGACATTAACATCTATTAATGAAACATTATGATGAAATGGTATGTTGTGATGATGATGACACTGAAAATGATTGTGAATAAATGATGGCACTAAAATGAAAATCACAGGTAACAACAAGGATATTTAATATCGAAAATAACATACAGTTAATGGCAATGATATACTTAATGCTATTTACGCTTATGCATATTGATTAAATGAAATGATGATTTCTTTGCTGTTATTATATCATGAGATTCACATATTGATTAAATTGATTTATGTTGGCATATGATTATCATGTTGTTCATGTTATACATAATACTATAACCACTGAGTTTTATACTCAGCGTTTGTTAATTGATGAACGCAAGCACTAGTGATACTAGGGAGCACGAGAATTAGTGAAGTCAGCAGTAGATCATTCAGATAATAAATTTGGTAAAGGACTCGGACTTCAAAGTAGATCTCTATTCGTGATATTCATGCTACTTACGCTTTTGGTACTTTGGCAGTAATAAAAGTAATGATAGTAATAGTAACGATAGTAATAATATATATATAATGATCCATAAATAACAAAAATAATGTGTGTATGCTAATGCTGTTAATAATGAGTTGATATAATTAATGCTTGTAATATAATAACAGAATAATGGATCAATTAAAGATGGTATGTTGTTATGCATGTGGTATAGAATAAAAAAAAATTTAGTACGTCTTAACAGGATAATGAACGAAATCCTTTATAGGATAATTATCAATTTTCTAGGATAGAGAGTTGATAATCATCCTACGAGAGCATGCTACATAGTGGAAAGGCATGACATATTAAGCTTGTTATAGTTATGGATATAACTTATCATAATTAATTCCTCTTTATTATTAAAGTGACCAGAAAGCAGTTTTACAATCACTCCTAGCTATTAAATAGGCACATGGAGAAAGTCTTTCACAAGTCTATCGATAACTGCATAAAGGACTAGAGGAACTCGACTCAAACTAATAACAAAAAATGCTTGTATTGTTCAAGCCAGATTGTGATAATCCATAAGAAAAGTTAAAAATTTTATTAGGAATAATAACTCCTTAAGTTTCCATAAATAACAAGCCAGAAAGACAATTTTGGATCTAATAACTCGTATGACACTTTATCATTATTGAACTTATGCAACAAACATAAATTACACACTTTTGAAAATGATAGTGATTCTATAATTTTCAGGATTAAAGCAAATAGTAAGAAGTCTAACAAATTAAGTTCACTTCGATCTTACATATAATAAACAAGGAACTATTATGTTGCCTTTAATTAAAAATAATTGTCTAGCCTTGCATTATTGGCTAATAACACAAAAATGAAAGAAATGAACTTTTATTAATAAAAAACTAGAATAGCTAAAAGTGCACCTTTATAATGGAAACAATCCTCCAATTTATAGAGATAAAAAATAAGAAATTAAATAAGTAAATAATCTCTAAGATAATATTTCTATCACCTACATAAATATCTAAATGATTTCTAAATAAAAATATAAAATTTGCATTTAACTCTTATTAGACTAATTCTTACGAGATTTGTTCTCTTTGTGCTTACAATCATAGGTCATAAGTAACTAATGTTTCTAATTTTCTAATAAAACACCCCTTTTTCCTTCCTTTTCTTACTTTTTACTTAAAAATTCTATAAAATTGAAAAACATCAAAAAGCCAAATATTCTAGAAAGATTTATCATAAAATATACAAATAAAATACCCAAATATATGCATATTCATGTTCAATCATGTACCCCCACACTCACCAAATAATTATCTTCAAGTGTTCCAACTCCTATTCCTTAATCAATCTTTAAAACTCATTTAAAACATTATACTAAAAGATAGTAGAAATAGTAACCAAAATCAATATTAAAATGTAATAAACTCTTCAAAACACTTAGCATCTCAACAATTTATAATAGAACTCCATGAATCTCAACCAAATAGGAAAATCCACAACCAAATATCAATTATGACAAAAAACAAAGAATTTTTCATATGTAAACACAAGATAGAATAGCTTAAATCTTATTAAATATGATATACCATGATCAATGCTGTCAACCAAGAATCTGATTTTTGTAAATTTTTCTTTATTTTTGTTACAAGGAGACTTAAAGCCTAGATGCTTAATTGGACCCTTAAGGGGACCACTCTCCCATCATTAATGTTTCCATTCACAAAGGCTGCTTAAGGGGGATTAAGCCTGAACCACCTAACGCAACTAGCAATGACATATTCATCTCCCTTATGTGGCATTTTTTGAATTATTGATGGCCTAACAAGGGTATAATTCTCCCAACATCAATGTCTCCATACATAAAGGTTGCGTAAAGGACTGAGTGCCATAGCACTCAAATCAATTAATGTTAGTGAAACCATACTTATTTGTTTTTATTTTCTTTAACTTTTTTTTTATCTTGAAGACTTCTTAATTTCTAATAACATGAATATTTGGCAAGAATAAGCATTTCTACACATATACTAGCAAATAAAACATATAAATTACTCAAATTTTAAGGCATGTGCATCTCACTTTTAGGCCAATATGATAAAATCCATCATACATTGCCTAAACGCCTAGCATTCATCTAAGTTAACCATATAAAAAATACCAATTTCAACCATTATTGTTAAAGTCTAAAGTCATAATGCAAAATAAGTAAAAAAATTTTGAAAAAGGTAACAAAAAATTGGAAAAATTAAAAAATAACAAATTAGTAAAATGATTAGCAAAACAATAACAAAACTTAACAAAACACAACCATACACTCCCCCCTCCACTTAAATGTCATGTTGTCTGCAATATGATTCAGCAACAACAAAAATAGAAAAAATTTAAAAGGATAGAAAGAATGAACATTGGCTATTTTTAAGTTATCGAAGGAGGTCTATTGTTACATCTTTTGTGAGCGACAAAGCTTCTGAACATCTCAGTAATTTTGGCAACAGCAAATTATTAATGAATTATTAAGCCTGCAAAAGTTGGGCAACAGGATGATGGAGCATCAATGTTCCTCTACCGTAGACTCTGTCTGTTACAAATAATTGGACTTGATGATAAAAGTCTAGGTTCTTGGAAAACAATCCCATTTCATCTAAACTAACCACATCCAAAGATAATAAATCAAATAACTTATGGAGATTATGGGAAACAATATTAAAAAAACTGTAACCAAATGGCTAAATGGGTAATAATGTATCCTCAAATTAATTGCTTAGAAATTGCTAAAATTGATTAAACCAAGAAGCAATTAAACAACATAGATTAACAGTTTTCTTTCTCAATAATGCACCTTAAAAAGAACAGTTCTACCATTATGTTTATACCAAATTAATTATTACTGCTAGAAAAATAATAAGCCAACAAATTATGTAGACATTTTTAGTTATGGCTTTATAAATATAAGTAATGGGCAAAACTGGAATCATTTTTCCTAAGGGCATACAAAGTGTAATTGTCCTAAATTAAACCAATATTCAAAATATCAAGGAAATCACAATACTCAATCCAAAAATCATTAGATACATAAATCAATTAAGCCCAACAACCATATTAAACACATTCACAAAATATGAAAACTATTTACCGATTAATCATTCAACACTTTACAGAATTCATTTTCTATTCATAAAAAAAATGTGGCATAAATACCCCTTTACCAACTTAAAATAAACTAGGTTATGTTCCTTTAATCAACTACCCATAATTTTAAATTTTAGTTTTTAGAAATAGTAAGATGAAAGACCTTACCTGGAATAATCTTTAAATTAACAACTTCATCAAACCTAGGTTTATCTTTCTTGAAAATTTCAAATGCCCTTAGAGTTAAAGATTTACAAAATAATTTTCCAATAATGATTGTAAGCTTATGATACTTAATGATTCTTTTCATTGGTTCTCTAATGGTTATTTATGCTCACTCTAGTGGTGAATTCTCATGACCAGCTTATTTGAAATTCATGTGTTCCTCATAGGTGCCTTCGACTTCATCATCTGAAATAGCAATGACAACCATACATAATCAAACTAATCCTTTCCCTTCTTGGTAAGCAGCATTTGAAATCCTTAACTTGAAATTATGGCTATTGGTTTATTTAAAGGAGAGAGAAATACCTAAAATGAGGAATAAGGCAAAAAAACCCTTTATTAAATGCCTCATTTAAGAAACCTAAAAAGAAAAAGAAAAAGAATAAAAAATAGAAACTATCATCCTTATTAAACAAAACATAACATTTTATATCAAAATGCCCAAACTTCCATTTTATTTCTTTCCACAATTATAAAGTAGAAAATAAAAATCAATCATTAAAAATTAAAAGAAGAAGGTTGAAGATTACTCAAAAAGAAATAATAAAATAAAAAATAAAAAAACCTTACTCTATTAACTAAATTATGAACATAACATAACATGAACAAAAACAAAAATAAAGAGAAGAAAAACTAATTTTAATTTATAGTCTTAGCTAAACTTCTTATTTTTTTATCTAAAATAGATTAGGTTACATAAAGTAACTTGATCATGAGCCTTACATTATTCTTTGAATGGTTTACGGTAGAATGCCTAAGGCTTCTCATAATTATACCCATTCTTCTTCCAATATGGCTCTTTTTTCTTATGAAAAGTCTTGAATATCTCCTTTTGTTCTTTTTTTTGTAACTTTTCTAACCTTTCCAGAAAAGGAGGTTGGATCAATATCAATTCAAGTTGGATAAATTCTAAAACTTTTACTGCTTCTTTATTTTTCCATTCAAGCTTATCAACTTCATTTTCCAACTTTAGACTCATGTCTTGCTCATGGCTCACACACCATGAAGAGTTATACCATTTATGAATTCTATTGGATTCACCTCTAGTTGAGATAATAAATTACTTTGAGACTCTAATCGATTTAAAGAGGTCACCATTTGATATATTCAATTCTCTAAATTTTAAATCTTATTTATATCACTTGTTAAAATTAATGGGTATTAGTAACAATTGACTTAATCAAATCCTCAAGAAATGTACTTGAATTTTCATGATATTCTGAAGATGACACTCGTTGGAAATTTTGCAAATATGGTTCTCCTATTCTATATTTGAGACTTGAATAGCACCCTAAATTCCAAGTGTTTAAATATGGATAATATCTTTATACACTTCCAAAAGTGATAGTGGTTTTATTATCTTCAAGATTAAAGTAAATAGTAAGAAGTCTAAGAAATTAAGTTCATTTATATCTTACATGCAATAAACAATGAACTATTGTGTTGCATTAACTGAGAATAATTACCTAGCCTTACATCATTAGCTTAAGAACACAAAATGAAAGAAATGACCTTTTATTAACGAAAAACTAGAATAGCTAAAAGTGTCATCTTTAGAATAGGAACACTTTTCCCATTTATAAAGATCAAAAATAGAAAATTAAATAGTTAGATAATCTTCAAGATAATATTTTTATCTAATTTGATTTCTAAATAAAAATATAAAATTTTAATTTTAATTCTCGTCAGATTGATTCTTGTGAGATTTTTTCTCTTTATACCTACATTTATAAGTCATAAGTAGCTGATATTTCCAATTTCTTGAAAAAATGCCCTTTTTTCCTTCCTTTTTTAATTTTTTCCTAAAACTCCTACAAAATTCAAGAAGTCAAATGTTCTAAAAGGATTTATTCATAAAATATACCAATAAAATACAAAAAATGTGCATATTCACATTCGATCAACTAAAAATGTGTGTAGATAATGTATGGAAGCTATGTTAAATTAGTGTCAAACATTAACTAATTTCATTGGAGATAAAAGTAGAGAATGATGGGCAAAAAATATACATACTAAGGATTTTTATAATTTTTTGAAAAACAAGAATGTGAAAAATAAACAATTTAAAGTTTTAGTATCTATAAATAAGAGATGCAGATGTTAAATGGAGATCATCAAATAAATCAATCAAATAATAAACAAACTAACTTAAATCCTTCTACTCGATTCAGTTCATCAATCTTTCAATCAGTTTTGATAACTTTTTTATAGATTCATTTTTAGTCTTAATAATATCAATTTTCTTGTCCTATCATACATTGTAATTATTTATTTATTTTCTTTCATTTATTTTTAAATTTTAAGCCTAGTAGTCTTATAATAAATGATATTGGAAATCTAAGGTATTTTTTGTAATCTATTATTTGTATAATCATTTTATTATAAACTTTGAAAGTGTAGATAATTTTCTATAAAATTAGAATATCTAAATTCCTAGTATATCATGTTGAAATGCCTTTTACATTTAAAATAAGATACTTTATTATATTTTTTATATAATTTATATAACATTAATGTGAAGTATATATAAATTATAAATTATTGATATATTTATTTTGGCATATTGGTATTATATGAAATGTTATAAAAGTTTATGCTAACTTAGAAAATTAAAAATTAATAAGCTTATAAATTATTTCAAAATTAATTTTACTTGATAGACATCACTCGTAACCTTGAGTTTCCTAGTTTTGGAGTTTCCTATACATAGAATGCTATATATGTTGGTTTGCTATATTATTAAGCAACAAAAGAAATTTAAAATTTTTTATTTAAATCAGCAAACCAAGAGAAGATCTTTGCATCAAAACACATGAAAACTAAATTAGAGATTAGATATGGCATAAGATAGTATTCTTACATATCAATGCAGTTCTCCTTCGTTCTTGATCTCTATGCCATTTAAGGTTGTAGCAAACCAGAAACCACCAAAGTAGGTAGCCTCCAATAGTATCCACATGAAAATGAGGGAATCCAAGCAAGCAATGATTGCTTCTATCTCCTTTCCTATGGACTAGCAAAGAAAAAGAAGAAACTTATGGTATTTTTCTTCTTCCTCACAATTGCTCTTGTGAAGGCAAAATTCTCCCTTTCCAGAAGGAGGTATGTTTCTTCCAAAGGAAGAAAAATGAGTGGCTTAACCTAATTTTGAGTTATAACAACATATTTATACTCCAAAAATTAGGTTAAGCTGAAACCCTTTCAGCTTAAGTCAAGTCCGGGCCTATCTGTGACTAATGTGGCCTTTGACTGTCACTTGCATTATCATAGCCCAACTCAATTGACCAACTTGAACTTTATAGACTTCTAAACATTGCAAATTAAGTCCATTAGGTGTTCAGTTAATTTGTTTAGGGTTTAGGGTTTAGGGTTTAGGTGTTCAGTTAAAAGTACCAAAGTGCCCTTTTAGCTTGTTTCCTCATTTTTAAGTGTGTGACTTTTTGGGTTCTTAATATGTTGGAAACATGTTAAATCTCATATTTAAAATGTAAATCATGAGTGGTATCTAGTTATACATCATGATTACCCAAATATTAGGAGGTCAACCATTGGTTTGACTTCAACCCTTCCATATCAGACACCGCTGCAAT
>CANYBF011191689.1:0-14340 GCA_948192965.1 Dalechampia spathulata | reverse complement strand
AGGTTTTACATTAATGAAATACGGTTGCCTGTTTCTATTGATGTTTATGTTTAATTTGAGTGCATGAATGATAATGATCCCGGGTATAGAATGTATGTACATTACGTTGTTTCCGCAGCACAACCACCATTAGGCTAGAGCAGGTTCCCATACGACGTCTTTACGATGTATCCCTGACGTCACAGGTACTGGTCTCCTCTTGGGGGTCGCTACTTGTGTCGTGGGAGCATGTCTGCCTGGGTATGGGCTGGGTGTGACATCCTCCCTTAGACTCTTAAAAGGTGTGGTAGAGAGCTTTACATTTTGCACATGAAAACTTGAGTTAAGAGCCTAATCTGGGTGGATTTCAACTCAAAACTTTTGAAGAGAAGAAGATTGTTATGAAGGGCTTGTTAAAAGGTACAAATAAAAACTTCTAAAGGGAAGAAGATTTTTTGAGTGTGATAAAGTTGTGCTTGCCAGAAATAATGCTTTTGTGGGAAAAGACTATTATAATAATGGTTTATTTATACTGAATATTATTGAATTGATTGTTAATAATAATGCTAGTTCTTCTGCTTGGTTGCTTGACTTTTTTAATATATGGCATAGTAGGTTAGGATATGTTAATTTACCTTATATTAAGAAAATATTATTTACTAGTTTAATAAGTAACATAAATAATACGAGTATGGATAAGTGTGAAATATGTGTTGAAACTAAACAAACTAAAAAGTCATGTGCATTTATAAGTGGAGAATTAGAATTACTAAGTTTAGTACATACTAACTTAGAAGATTTAAAGCAAACAATGACGAGAGATAATGAGAAATATTATGTAACATTTATATATGATTATTCTAGATACACCAAAGTATTTATATTAAGGAATAAAGATGAGATCTTTGACATGTTTCTTATTTATAAAAATGAAATAGAAAATCAATTGAATAAGAAAATTAAAGGGATTGGATCTAATAGAGGAGGTGTATATATATCACTTAATAATTTTTGTAAAAAAGAAGACATTATTCATTATATAACTCAATCATATCCACTTGAATCCAATGATATAGCTGAAATGAACAATATAACTTCTAAAAGAGATGATGAATTGCATGTTAGTTCTAATATACTTGACAATCTTTTGGGTAAAACTATTTTAATTGCTTGTCACTTGCAAAATAAAAATCTCATATAAGAAAATTGGTGAGACCCCTTATAATTATGGAAATGTTATCTCCCAACTTAAAATATTTAAGAATGTAGAGGTATCTTGCCAAAGTATTACTTCCTGACCTTAAGAAGAGAAAAATAGGTTTTAAAACTTTTAATTATATATTTATTTGTGTATGTTTATAATAGTGATGCATATATATTTCTTGTGATTAAGAGTGATATAATTGATTGTAAAACCATTGTTGAAACTAAAAATGCCAAGTTTTTTTGAAAATATTTTTCCTCTTAAAGAAATTTCAAATGCAACTACTATCCAAAATAATTTTGATAATACTTTTGATAACGATTTTGAAAATGAATCTCTAAGAAGAAGTAAGAGATAAAAGAAAGAAAATTCTTTTGGAAATAATTTTTAAACTTATCGAAAAATGAATCTTTAACATATTTTGATGACATTACTTCTTCTGAATCATAATTTTAGAATGAAGTCATTAAAATTGAAATTGATTTTATCTTATAAAATAAAACTTGGAAGTTGATCAATTCACCCTAGGAGCTAAACTAATTGGTTTCAAATGGAGCAAAACCTTAAGAGAAATTTTAAACATGACGATTTGATTGATAAATACAAATCAAGACTTGTTGCTAAAGGTTTTACTAAAAAATAAGATTTTGACTATTTTGATACCTTTGCTTTTGTGATTAGAATCTCATCTATTTGAATTTTAATTGCGTTAACTTCAATTTATAAACTTTTTATTCATTAAGTGAATGTTAAAATTATATTTTTGAATGCTAATTTAAAGGAAGAGATTTATATGATGCAATTTGAAAAGTAGACTAAAATATGTAAATTACTTAAATCTTTATATGATTTAAATCAAATACCTACACAATGACATGAAAATTTTGATCAAATTTTGTTAGCTAATGAGTTTTTATTTTTAGAAGTTGAGAAATATGTTTATATTAAAACTCGTGATCATGATTTTATATTTATATGTAGATGATATATGTTTATTTTTGATTCTTCCATTGATGTAATATAAATCAATTGCATGAGCCACCATTAACGAAATCATTATATACATACATACATACATACATACATATATATATATATATATATATATATATATATTTATATATAATCGTTCACATCATCAACATATCTCATTTATTGTATTCATAAATGCATTCAAAATTGGGACGCCAATTTTCAAATCCAACCGATATCTTTAACACATCATTAAATATCAAGAACATACATCCAACCATTTCAATCCAACATCATTTATTGTCAAACACCTCATTTAATGAATAATAATCACCACTGTTGTTTAAGGTTATTGCACGGTAATAATAATTACAGTAAAAATAGCTGTAATTGATTAAATTATTTTCAATTAATGGTAAAAGAGAAAAAATAATAAAAATCTATAGAAACACAAGGTTAAAATTAATTTTAAAAATGTTTAATATAAATTAATTTAAAATGGAAGTTACCATTTTAAAAGGGAAAAATAGTTTAGCTATTTCATTGCACTCATTTAAAAAATTCATTTCTACACAAGATAAATGGTTAAAATGGAATTTACCCTTTCTTGAATCTTGAGTTTTTTTAAAAAATATTTATGGATTTCACATTTGCATTTATATTTTTTGGATAACAAAAGAAATTTAATATAATATATTTATTAATATCTATATAATTAAATATTTTTAAATACATATAAATTTATATATATTTATCTTTAGATTTTTGCACTATCATGATATTACAATAACTTTATTAATAAATAATTATTATAATTATATGTAAAGTTAAATATTTTGACTTGAGATATAAATATCAAAACATCCAAATATCATGACAAATAATCAAATATTGGTATTCTATACCCAAAATTAGGCATTAAAATTAAAAATTAAAAATTGAAATTACTAAGTAAGATTGATTATCTATTATAAATTTTAATTAAGTTTTATATAATTTTAAATAATATATTAATTAATTACATTTCATTTATAATTGTTACTCAAATATTATAATATTAATAATCATTATATTATATTATATTATATTATATAACTATAACTATAACTATTAGATTACAATATATCTTATTAAATATAATCTTAATATTTGTAATACATTTAATTGATGAATTTTAAGAAATAGAGGCTAAAGTTTTGATGGGAAAAGCCTTTGCTTCTTAATTTTCTAAATAATTTAATTTATGGATGATTTAATTTCTTCGTTTAATATTAAATTTCTTTACTTCTTAACTTATTATTATTAACTTATCATCACATAAATCTATATGAATAATATAATTTAAATTTCATGAATGAAAATATATTTCAAATTCTCATGCATAATGCAAAAATTCATAAAATGTAATAATAATTTCATTAAATTCAAACTTAAAAAATATCCAATAATCCATACTTGCACCTAATTATAGTAAACCCTACAAACACGAGTTTTACGAGAACCACTAATAAAATATATTCATACCTTTATATTTATTTTCATGTTTATTAAATATTTTTATCCTTATCATTATTTTTTAAGAAAATTTAATATTCAAGCAATTTCTAATGTATTCTTATAATATTGAGATTTATAATATTCAAGCAATTTTTACATAAACATGATATTCCAATATTTAGATATATTTATAAGATTTTAGTTTTATCACTTAAATATATTTATAGGATTATATTTTTATCACTTAAATATATTATTTATTTTTTGCATTTTTACATATATACATATAAAAATAGAATTCTAATATTTAAGGGTTCTTTTAGAAAAAAAAAAGATTAAAAACTAAAAACTTAATTGATTGCATTTGTTTTCATGATTAACCATAAATAAATCATTTTAATAATTAATTAATGTACGGGTATTTTTAAAAATATAATGGTTAAAAATCAAAAAATGAATTAATTGAATTTATTTTCATAATTAATTATAATTAAAAATTGTTTCAATGATTAATTGATATACAATTAATCATTAATGATTGAATATAAAAAATAAATTAAATAATTTTTAAAAAATATTTTATCATTTAAATATATTTATAAGATTTTATTTTTATTACTTACATGTATTATTTATTTTGATTTAGGGGTATATTATTTATGGGAGCAGGAATGCACAGAAACCACTGGACTAGTGCCCACAATTCATCAAAATTGAATCTATATAATTATTGAATATATATATATATATATATATATATATATATATATATTTAATATTATTATTGATACATTAATGTCACATATATAGACAATTATTTGTTAAATAAATTCAAAAATTTTAAATTATTTACAATTTTAATCAAACTTTTACATGGTTTTTTTTATAATTTTATCTAACTTTCTAATTTTTGATGAAAATATTTAAAATTTATTATTTTATTTTTAATCTAATTTATAATAATAACATAAATATAACAAATAATTATTTAAAAGTCTCAATGTTTAACAAATTATACTAACATATTTTTATCTTTATAATAACTAATTATAATACACTTATTATTTGTTATACTTAAATAAATATTACATTTTATATTTTTTCAATTGAATGTTAACATTATTTATTTTTTAATTTTTCAGTTATAACATTGATAGGATATTCAAATAAAACAATACTTTTTATTAATTACAAGATAAAAAATTAATTCTAGTTAAAACTTATGTAAATGGAATTGATATTGGGAATAAATTAAAAATATTTTAAAAATAAATATAGTTTAATCATTATTTGTATTATTTTAATAATCTTTTTTGAATGTTTCATTCATAAATGTTTTTAATAAAATAATCATTTATTTTATATATTCATATAATTTATTAAATGTCAAAATTTTTAACCTAATTATTTGCCATACTTACGTTATTATTAGAAATAAATTAAAAATTAAAAATAAAATTTAAATAATTTTATCAAAATTAGAAGGTTGAAATTACAAAATATGTAAAAGTTGGTATATAAAATAAGTTGGAAAGATGAAAGAATGAAATGTAATAGCTTGAGACATGATAAGAGATCATTATGCTTAAAATAATATTTCAGGTTAGTAACTTGAATTTCTCTAGAATACAACAAGCTCGTCTAGATTAATAAATAAGTAACAGGATAATAATAAGGATGAGAGAAAAGCAAAGCTAGAGAGAGAGGAGAGCTCAAGAGATAAGTTTTTGGTTTTACATATTAAAACTCGTGCAACACCCATATGTTTAGAATGGATAAACCTTAGTAGGTTAACATTAGGCAAAAAGTGGAGTAAAACTATATCTTCAGAGATTGATGGTAAGATTTCAGAAAAGTTATAATATAATGATTGAATAGGTACATTGATTTTAAGGTAACGTAAAAAAAAAATAAGAAAAAAAAAATCAAAACTTGAAAATCATAAAACTTATTTGTCACACCACACCTTTACGATTCTTATTGCAATGCTATTTTGCGCTAATAGATCATGCATATGCCTAATAGTTCATAAGTAGTTTATAGACTGTTACAATCTCATAGAAGTGACCTTACTTCAAACATGATAAAAAAGGTGTCAATATTAATATATTATCATCGATATTTTTCTAATTAAGAAAAAATAATAATATTATGACTATTTATTAATTATTATCAAACATAATGTATTTTTTTATGATATTAGTTTTTATGACTATAAAATTATCATCACTAATACATGGATTTGCAGGAGTGATCAAATTTCTCATGCCATTGTATAGGTGCTTATTTTAAAGCATATAATGATTTAAAAAGTATACAAACTTTATTCTCTTGATCAAGGACAACAAATCTCTTAGGTTGAACTATATAAATATCTTCTTCTAAATCACCATTTAAAAATGAAGTTTTGAGATTTATTTGATGAATAATTAGTTTATAAATAAATGCTAATGCAATTAAAACTTGAATTGAAGATATTCTAGTTATCGGAGCAAAAGTGTCAAAATAATCAATATTTTATTTTTGGCTAAAATCTTTTACAACTAATCTTACTTTATATTTTTTGATAGAATCATCTAGGTTATGTTTCCTTTTGAAAATCCATTTACAATGAGTTTTGCTCATGATGATAAGTCTATCAAAATACAAGTTTTATTTTATGTAATAAAAATCTTAATTGTATCTTTTCAAAAACATGCATTAGAAGAAGAAATGACTTTCTTAAAACTTAAAAGATCTATTTCAACAAAATAAGTGAAAAATTATTTTCAAAAGAAGTTTCTTTCATTTATCTTTTACTTCTTCTCAAAAATATTTTTAAAATCATTTTGACATGGGAAATTATCTTCAAAAGGGCATGAGAACTATGAACACGTTTTAAAGGAAATATTTTCATAAAATTCAACATTCTTTGTCTTAATAATAATGTTATAATCAAATATATCACTTTTTTAATACAAGAAATATATATCCAGCACTATTCTCAACTTATCCAATAAACATGCAATCAAAGATTTTGGAACATATTTTATTCTTTTAGGATCATGAAGCATTACCTTAGCAAGACACTCTTACACTTTTAAATAATTGAGACTATGTTTATCATCTTTCCATAACTCATATGGTGTCTTATTGATTTTTTTTAATGGGGAATTATACTTTGTAAGTAATATGTAGAAGTAATGTTCACCTTGTAAGTTATCAAATGCACAAGAACTAATAAGTAAAGCATTTGTCATTTCTTCTAAGATTCTTTTTTTTTTTTCAATTATTCTACTAGATTCAAGTGAGCAAGGAGGTGTAATCTCTTGAATTATGCCTTCTTTTTCACAATACTCATTAAAAGAAAAAAAAATTCACCACCTCTATTAGATCTAACTATTTTTATTTTCTTATTTAGTTGGTTTTCAACTTCTACTTTATATAACAAAAATATGTTGAAGGCTTCATCTTTATGTCTAAGTGAAAAAAAACTCATAGTATATTTAGAAAAATCATGAATAAAAATTATATAATTTTTTTTACTATATCTAGTCATAATTTATTTTAAGTCATCTAGATCAATATGAATAATATTATGTAGTTTTTAAGTAAAAAAAAACTCATAGTATATTTAGAAAAATCATGAATAAAAATTATATAATATTTTTTACTATATCTATTAATAATTTATTTTAAGTCACCTAGATCAATATGAATAATATTATGTAGTTTAGTTTTTCTATGCACATAATGGTATGTTTTCTTAATTAATTTTGATTTTATGCATATTTTACATTTATTCATAGAAAAACTACCAAGTGCAAAAATCAAACAAACATGTTGCATCTTTTTAAGATAAAAATTAGTTATATATCTTAATTTAGCATGTCATAAATCAAAAGAGTTAAACTAATAAGCAGAAGAAGAAGTATTTCCATTATACTAAGTATAAAGAGACCCTAATTATAGCATCATTTGCCCATAAAAAGATTATTTTTTTATCATTACAATCTTGTTAGATTCAAATAGTACTTTAACCTTAATCTTTCTTAATAGAGCCATTAAAATTAAATTTGTTCTAATGTTAGAAACATGCAACACATCGTTGAGAGTCAGAGTCTTACTAGATGTTAATTTAAGAAGAACTTTTTCTTTGCCAAGAGCATTTACAGTTTGAGTATCACTTAAATAGAAATGCTTTTCTCATTCTCCTACAAGAGTATAAAGGGTAAAAGCATTTTTATTAGCATAAATATGTTGGTAACACTAAAGTTTATAACCCATTATTTCATACTTCCATTAGGAAAACATGAGAAATGATCGCAATAATTATGTCATGTCTTTCAACTAAATTTGCTTTTGGCTTAAGAGGATTGTTAATTCTCAATCTCTTTCTACATTCAAGTACATGATGCCCTAACTTATTGTAAATAAAATAATTTCCCTTCCTTTTGAACATGGGATTAGAAACTTTAGATAAGTGATTAGGTTTTATATTGTACTTGTTTTGATGCCTTTTATCTTGCATCAGATGAGCTTTAGTAGTAATTTATTTTATCTTCGTTAACTTAAACTCTTTCCTATTATTTGCTTCAATAATTATATAGGTGATCAATTTTGCTAATAACAATTACTTATGCTTATGTTTTAATTCTTGCTTGTAATCTTTCCATAATTTTGATAACTTTTTGATTAATATCCTAGCTATAAATTCCTCTTGGAGAGTGATGTTTTCAGCCTTTAGATCTTCCAATAGCTTATGATATTTATTAATTTGACTTTTGATATCTTTATCTTCTATTATTTCCTATTTCTAGAAATTATCAATCATAAATTTTGTTTCCTAATTTCTTCAATAGTATACTTGGTGATCATGAAGTCCTATATTTTTTTTGCTTCTTTATAGAAGCAGTAAACATCAAATAATTCATTGGAGAGAGTACTGATGATAATATGCCTACATATCTTATTTGCATTACAAATTTTTGTTTCCTAATTTCTTCAATAGTATACTTAGTGATCATGAAGTCTTATTTTAGGTGGGGCTTTCACCGTGATCCAAAGTGAGGCTTGCGATGCACGAACTAGAGGTCTGTTTGGAGCGAAAATGTAGTCTTCTCAAAGGATTACCTCAAGGAATGAGATGGACTCAAAAGATTCGCAAGATGGAGTCGCCATTGGATGGTTTTAGATTTGATTCAATTGACTCATAGCATGAGTGCTAAGTCAAACCCTTCAGAGATGGGTTTGGGTGGTGAAGATCTATTCATTCAGAGTTTCAAGTTTGATTTTATCATTTTAGTCTAATTAATTGCCTTAGGTGGGCAGGTATTTATAAGCATGAAATAAGCATACAACATGATATGATATAGTAGCAATCATAACATATATAGCATGGTGAGCATGACAATCATGGCATGAAACATGACATACGCATGACATATGAGATAACATGGCATATGCATAACATGTGAGATAACATGATATAGGCATAACATGTGAGATGACATGGTATAGGCATGACATAAGCATGACATGTGAGATGACATGGTATAGGCATGGTATGGGCATGACATGTGAGATGACATAGCATGAGCATGACATGTAAGATGACATGACATGGACATGACATGTGAGATGACATGACATAAGCATGACATGTGAGATGACATGGTATAAGCATGACATGTGAGATGACATGACATAGACATGACATATGAGATGATATAGTATAGACATGACATATAAGATGACATGACATAAGCATGACATTTGAGATGACATGGTATAACATACATCATATAGCAATGATAAAATGAGCATAACAGCATGAATGAAAAGTAATGATAAAGGCTTGAAGAAAGGGATCGAGGAAGATAAGGGATACATGATGAAATAAGTCTAAATCATACAAAATTGGGGAATAATGCATATTCTATTACATAAAATCTTTGATGATACATAAAATGCAAGACATAGCAACATCTCAACCACTCGAGAAAAAGTCAACCTCGGGCAACACGAGCTAAAAATGCACAAATGAAAATGCAAAACACAAGCAAAAAATCATTAGTAGTAAATGAAATTTAGGATTATATCAACTAATTCAGTGTCACATGAAAACACAAATCAAGAGTTGAAGTCTGATGCATGTAATAACAATAATCATGAAAATGTGATAATAAACAAGAGTCGGATCATAAAAATCATACAAAATAATCAATTTTAGGTAAAATCAATCAATAACATAATTGGAAGATTCTAAGATCACATAAGGCATCACTTAGAAATAAATCAACATCTGATTAAACTAATAATGTCAAGTGACAATGAATTAGGAGTCACTAACATCACATAAATGTCAATCAGAGTTAGCAAACTCAATAACAACAATAATAACATATGTGAATTCAATACTAGTCATGACAATAATTGAAGACATATATTCTTTAAGATTCTTATATAAAATAAGTTGAAAAGATAAAAAAAAATGTAACAGCTTAAGGCATGATAAGATATTATTGCACTTAAGGAATATTTTGGGTTAGTAACTGAAATTTTTCCAAGATACAACAAACTCATCTGGATTAATAACCAAGTAGTAGGACAACAATATGAAGAGAGCAAAGTAGAGTTCGAGAGAGAGGAGAGCTTGAGAGAGAAATACTTTGTTTTACATATTAAAACTTGTCCAACATCCATATAGTTATAATGACAAATTTGAATGCTAGTAGATTAACATTAGGTAGAAGGTGAAGTAACATTAAATCATGGGAGATCAACGACAAGATTTTAGGAAAGTTATAACGTAATGATTGAATATGTAAAATTGTGGATTTTAATTTAAGGTATAAATAAGTTTTATAAAAATAAAATATAATAATAAAAATAAAATCAAAACTTAAAAATGACAAAACTTTCTTAATCCAAGTTTGTATCATAAGTGGGAGAAATTTATAAATTTACATTTGAAATAGGTTTTTGATCTATTTTTTATTGTGCAAGTTCATCTTTTTCTTCCCCAACTTTACAAGCTTAAAAGTGAGCTTATCTTTAATAAAGTATTTTAAAAAACTTTTAACCTTTAGATACGAGATAAAGACATTTGAAATATCCTCCCTATTTTAAATAAAAAATATTTTATCTATATGGTAATAATAATAATAATAATAATAATAATAATAATAATAATAATAATAATAATAATAATAATAATAATGAAATTAAAGAGAATGAAAAGTAATAAAATATTAATGAGAAATACAACCATTAATGTAAATTACTAGAAATCAAAATAAAAGTCTTCCTTGCTTCTCAATTAGTTTGGAGCTCTTCTTCTTCACTTTTTCTTGTCTCCTTCTTGACCTTGCAACTCCAAAAGCTTCACTCAATTTCTTGATGAAAAACTAAATATGAAAAAGATCAAAAGAAGATTAGATTGGATAATAAATCCTAATCTAATCAAGTTTCCAGAAGAACCACCTGAGAAAAATTCTAAGTAATGAGATATATCATGAAAAACCCTAATTAAACCTAAATGATGTTGTGCAAGAAGAAAAAAAGAAAAGCTAATCCTAAGAATGATCATCAAGCTCCACCCCCATTAAACCCTAATTTCTACCCTATATCTCTTATAAAATTGCACATAAGTTAGTTATTTCATGTATACTATCTTGGCTCTTCAAAAGATTATCAAATGGCTTCAATTTGGGGTAAAAATGTATGAGAAATTATGATTGAAAAAGTCAACATGAGTCATATTGAGCTTATATGATGAAATGCAACAAAAACCGTGGCCAACACAAGTTATGTTACCCTTGACATGACTCGTGTTAATCAAATGTCTAACAATGCATGTCAATTCGAGGTCAACAAAGTTCTGTTCCATGACATGACTCATGTTATACATATATATGAAAATCATCATCATTTTGAGATAAACTCAAGTTATGTTGGCTTTAACATAACTCGTGTCATGTGAAATCATATAAAATATACATAAATTACCATTCTAACCCTTTAAAACATGAGCCAAAGACTATATATTCAAGAATTTCATGAGAAAAATGGCTATGATTAAGACTACGATGAATGAAACTAACAAACTATACTCTAAAATGCAAAATTTTATAGCTAAATGGTCTAAATGCATAAAATGAGCTAAAGATGGATGCAAAATGAAAAGTATGAGAAATGCTTAATTCCTACATAAAAATACATTTGCTTGAAGATAAAAACATGAAAACTGTGCTTAAAATGATATTATAATAGAGAGAAATATATAATAAAAACATGATCATAAAAAAAAAACCTAAAATCATAATCATACTAAAAAATATTGAAATTCAAGTAAGTCAAACCTTCATTTAGACTATATTAATTTAATTATCAAAAATTAAGTGTATTACATAAATTTAGGTGATTGCACTTCCCAATAATCTATACCATTTCACTCTAATTAAAAAATTATTATTCCATGATATTTGTATACACTGATATTTAAAAAATAATTAAAAACAATCTGGGCAACACATTTTCATAATATATATAACACATAAGCATACGATTAAAATACGGGTAATAAATGGATATTAAATGGAAGAGTGCCAAATGAACATATGGTAAAGTGTTTTTAATAAGAATAAAAATAACGATAATAATAAAAACAACCAAGCCAATAATTTGAATAGTACCACTTCTTATTCTAATACAATGCCCAAAATATATTTCAAAACCAACCAACAAACTTATAAATACAAATGTTTATTTATCTAATTGCTTCCCAAATGATTGATGAAAGGTAAAAATAATTGAATAATTCACAATAATATTTTATTTTCATATCATTTTTAACTTAATTTTATTTTAAATGAATTAGATAAATCTTATATTCAATATTTTAAAATTAAAAAAAAATATCAAAAAATTTAAATACATTAAATATATATTAAATTTAGTCAATTTAAATTTAAAAATATCAATATTATTTTTAATAATTTATTAAGTTCATCACTATCATAAATTATTGTCACCAATTACCACCATCATCGATCACCATCAACCATTAACTAACACAGGCCGTTAATTATCATTGATCATCCAATTTTGTTAAATTTCTATGAAAAATATAAAAACTTAAAAAATAAAACAATAATAAAAAAAGATAAATTCAAAATAAAATTCAAAATAAATATCAATAATTAAATAAATAATGTAATTTTTATTTGTAAAATATAAATCATCCAATTTTTTCAAATTTTAATATTGTACAATTTTAGAAAATATATGTATGTACCTTTATATACCACATAATATATATAGATATATTTACTGTTATATATTATATGCTAGATGGATATATTTATCAATATATATCATACAATATATATAATAGATAATTTATCTATCATATAGACATAAATTTTATATGATATATATATCTTATCTACCATATATAATATAAAATATATATTAATAAATAAATTTATTTATTATATACATCATGTTGTATATATTAGTAAATATTTCTATTTATCATAAATTTTATGTGATATTGAAATCTCAGAGTATGCTGCAACAACAATGTACAATTTATAGTAATTCGGCACAACTCTTTGTCTACGTCCACTTCTCCTAAGTTTCAACTTAAGGCTCCACTAAACTAATCATAAATACAACAAATGAATTCTTCAACAAGAATTAAATCTCTAGTATTTTCAAGGCTCACACTCAAAACTTTACAATCATAATCAAACTCATAGTATTCAACTTTTAATTACAACAATAATGCCCCAGCATTAATCATACACCAACCCAAAATTACAAATTAAAAGCTTAGGTTGTGAAAGAGCGAGAAAGAGAGAGATAGAATCATAATGTAAGCAAGATTAGGTTTCTAGCAAAGTTACTTACTTGAGAAAACTTATCTTCACAATATAATAACTCTACACAAAGAATAGATCCGTTAGAATGTAATGAAATATTCAAAATAAAGTCGTTAGAAAGATTTAAAATCTTTCTGCAAACACGCATATGGCCGTACGATTTCCCATACGCCCGTACCACTACTTAAAGCATAATTCACATTTAGGGTCGAAAGGTTGGTATGACCGTACCACTATCTTGGTACGCCCGTATGAAGCTTTCAGAACTTTTGGCATGTGGTACGATCAGCCTGTGCTGTCGTACGAGCTAAAGCACAAAATATGGTATGGTCGTACCTGAACCGGTATGCCTGTACCGAGCTCAATTTTACAAATCAAACAGAAACTGGTTGGTGCAGTCAACCGTATGCCATTACCATACAAAATACAGTAATGGTACACTTGTACGTGATCTCGTAAGCCCGTACCACACAATGTCAACATTTTTAACTTAAATTGATTTTGTGAAAAACAACCATCAAAATAATGGGTCTAACAGATATATAATAGTAAATATATTTATTTACCATATATATCATCTTATATATATTAATAAATATTTATCTATCATAAATACTATATGATATATACCAGTAAATATATCTATCTATTATATATCATATACATATTAAAAGAGGGAAGGGGGAAGTGAAAATACAAGTCTACCCCTCCCCCTTTAATTTTAATAATTCAAAGATAAATATTATTTTTATAAATTTATATGAAGATAAATATTAATTTTTTAATTTTAATTCAAAGATAAATATTATTTTTTAAAATTTA